>JBAGKJ011255525.1:0-10820 GCA_037179465.1 Phronima sedentaria | reverse complement strand
GAAAGATACCCGGAACCGGCCCCGGAGAGCCTCGTCCCTCACCTCTGGTAGGAAAATAATATTCACCTTTGCTCAATTTTTAAAATAACTATAATAAAATGAAAGCTATATTCTTTCAAGAAGTCCAGTATCTTTAAGAAAAATGTGTAACTTTTCTCTGATATGATATTGATTAGCAATAGTGGTAGGGGCACCACCAAGTAAGTTTCTTAAATTTAAAGAAACTTTCATCTCTCTTAAATCAGCTGACAGTATCTCTCTTTCTGAATTATAAATTGGGCATACTAGTAAAACATGATCAATTGTCTCAATTTCACTACAGCTGCAAAAGGGATGAATTTCATTAGAAAACCTATTTCTGTTTGCCCTAAGGCCAGAGTGGCCAACTCTTAATCTTGCAAGGCAAGTTTCCAGTTTTCGATCATTTGAAATTGAAGTCCAGGGCCAAAATTCTATTTCAGTTCTGATTCTCTTGAGATGCGAACCAATATTCTTAGTTTCCACTTCATTATCCCAGTAATTTTTCCATTTGGTTGCCATAACTTTAGAAATAACTTTCTTAAGGTCTCCTTTAGTTGTATCAGGAATTGTTAGATATCTCAATTGAAGAGCAGATTTTGCTTTTTCATCGGCGGACTCATTACCTGGGATACCCGAATGGGATGGGACCCATTCAAAAATAACTTCCACTGATGAGGCCTGCAATAAGAGGAGTTTTTCTGCAACTTTATATAGAAGAGAGTTTTGTATAGATTGATCTAATGATTTCAGGGACTGTAAAACTGAAAGAGAGTCGGAAAGAATAAGATACTTGCGTCCTGGATGAGATTCAATATAGTTAAGAGCTTGAAGTATAGCAAATAGTTCCGCCGTAAAAATGGAAAAATGAGCAGGGAGCCTCCAGCAGTCTGAGTGATTTTCAGCAGGAATTGAAATCGCTGCACCAACCTTGATGTTAGCCTGATTACCACTTTCTCTAGATCCATCTGTGAATATTGAAAGAAAATCATTATACTTGTTTGTCTTCAGATCTAGGAGTATTGACGGAGCATTAAAATCAAGAATAGACTTCTGGTACTTACGCATGGAAAAATTTATATTCATGACATTTTGCCAAGGTTGAATAGGAGAGCATAGGTTATGTTGAGAATTTATCAGAGAGATACTACTAAGGTTATCTTGAATTAATTGAAGGCAATTCATTTGAAAGGGTTTTTTGAAGGTTTGTGACCAATGGATCTGGTTTAAATTCTCCAGAGTAGAAAATAACTTAGTTATTGACAGATTGCTGGGAAGTTGTCTCAGTCTATTATAATACATCAGCTGAGCTTTCTCTCTTTGAATAAATAGAGGTGAAATCTCAGCTTCCACTTCCAATGAGACTATTGGCGAAGAGAGTTCTGCACCCAAGATTAGTCTCAAGCAATTGTTTTGAATTTTATCAAGAGATGACAGAGAGGACTTATTGGCAGAAGACAGAAATTCGGCTCCAAAATTCATTTTAGAAAGGATAAGGGCCTTGTATATTACAATTAACATTTTCTTGTCTGCACCCCAGCTTTTGGCAGAGAGTGCTTTAATAATGTTTGTCCTTTTATTACATAAGACCACAATGTTTCTTATATGAGCTGACCAATTTAGCTTTGGGCTGTCCAATATAACACCCAGGTATTTGAATTCTCGCACAAATTCTATTGGTTGATTATAAATTGAGATAGATGGAACAGTATTTGAAGAAAAGATCATTGCTTTAGTCTTCTCAATATTGATTACCAGAGATTTATTTGAAAAATATGTTTGCAGTGTATCTAAGTACTGCTGAATTTGAGTAGCCGCTATATTTCCAGAGTAATTAGAGACTGCAATTGCAATGTCATCAGCATATTCTGCCTTAAGAATATTGTTTTGACTGGGGATGTCTGATAAAAAAAGGCTAAAAAGCAATGGACTAAGAGATGAACCTTGCGGTAAGCCTCTTTCCAAAGTATAAGTTCTTGACTGGGAAGCACCGCTTAAGACTGTGGCTTTGCGATCTTTGAGGAAGTCTTGTATATAGTAATAGAGCTTACCTGCAATACCAATATTTCTTAGATGAGCAAGCAATTTGTCATGTGGCACACTATCATACGCAGATTTCAAATCTATAAACATTATAATGGATGATTTACCCTCTGCATTTGAAATACGGACTAGATTTTCTATCCTTGCTATCTGATCAGTGATGCTCAGTTTTTTTCTAAATCCGCTCTGATCTGGACTGAGAAGAGAGTATTTCTCAGCAATCCAGTATAGCCTTTCTTTTATAATTTTCTCCAATATTTTTCCCAAGCAAGGCAGCAGGGATATTGGGCGATATGATTCAGGATTAGTAGGGATCTTGTCTTTTTTTAAAATGGGAATAACCAATGCAAACTTCCAAATTGTTGGAATACACCCAGAGTCATAGATATTTTGGTAAAGTTGCCAAATATAATTAACATACTGTACTGGCAGAGCTTTAATAAATCCATTGATAATATTATCAATGCCCGGGGCACCTGCTTTTAAATTACTTATAGTAGAAATTACTTCAGAAAATTGAATAGGATAATCAGAATAAAAAAGATTGCGGTTATTGGGCTGGATAACTTCTGTGGAATGTTGATGGAAGGAAATATTGGAAACATTGTTAAAATTGAATATCTCTTTAAAAATATTTGCTTTCTCCTGATTGGAAGTAATTGTACAATTATTCTTAATTAAAGGGGAAACCTTATTACTAGTTGCTTTACGAAAAATGTTAATTCTGTTCCATACCGACTTTATATTGCTAGATGAGTTTATGGAGGACATGAATTCTTTTTTTGATTTATCTTTATAGAAGTTTAGGATTTCTTTTGCCTTATAGACTGATCTTCTATAGGCGAGAACAGTTAGAGGACAAGGATGACGGCTCATCATTTTTCTAGCAGAATCTCTAGCCCCAACAGCAGCTTGGCAAGATTTGTTCCACCAAGGGGCTGACAGTGTGCTATGAGGTTTACCCTTAGTCATTTGAAAGTTTTTGTTAGCAGACTCTAAAATATTAGATTGAATCTCCATTGCAATATTCTCAGTTGAGTTATCAGAATTAAAAACCTCCTGTGGAATTACTCTGTTTTTAAGGTCTGCAATATAGCCAGACCAGCTGCCCTCATCTACTTTCCATCTTCTCCTAGTTTCCCTGATAAATTTATTTGGTTGGAGATCTATGTGTAAACGAATCAGAAGATGATCACTTCCCAGATCCTTAGAATCATTAAATAGTATTTTATTTCTTAATTGATTAGAACTAAGCACCAGGTCTAGAGTAGAAGGAGCATAATTTCTAGATGGATTCATATAAGTAATCATGTTAATTGGAGTAGCTAAAATTAGGAAATTTGCATTTATGCTATCGTTTAGAGAAATTCCAGAAGGGCAGCTAGGTCTTCTATTTGACCAACTTTGGTGATGTGAGTTGAAGTCTCCTACAATGATACTGTATTCCTGCAGTTGGGAGAAAATAGAATTCCATTCATTTATGTTTACACAATTGTTTGGGTTATAAATATTTAAAATTTGAATTTCTTTGCCTTGAGCTTGAATAGAAACAGAATGAGATTCTATTCTATGTTGAATGGGACTATGAAAATTATTAGGGATAGATACTAAATCATCACGAATAAGTATTGCTAGGCCACCTCCCCTGCGATCAGATCTATTTTTGTAAAAAGCTTGATAATTAGGGAAAACTGGATATTTGTCCTCAGTAACCCAGGTTTCCTGAAGACATACAATGTGTGGTTTTTCATCAAATAATAAAATTTTCAGCTCTGATAATTTATTATATAAACTTCTACTATTCCAGGAAAATATTTTTAGCTTCTCATTCATTACTTACTCTTAACTTTTCCCAAGTTATTAGGCTGGGAAGAGCTTTTGGTCTTAGTTGTAATTAAAGGCTGCTGTGCAGGAATTTGATCATAGAATTTATTAAGAGACTCTGTAATCTTTTTATTTAGGTTCTTATCTGAAATACAGTTTTGAGCGTTGTTAATAGCTAGCGAGCTAAGTAGGTCTTTCAGAAATTGAATGAAGGTACTATCTGGTCTCATTTGATTTATAACTGGGTTATAATCTGTTTGGCTTGCTATTGAGATTTTCTTAGTAGTAGGAACTGTTACCGGAGCTGCAGGGGCTTGTAAAATTTCTATTGACGGAATAATATTAGTTTCACTGCTAGATTTTTGTGATTGCGGATGAGTTGCATTGTTAGAACTATTTTCCTTTACTTTGAGAAGCGCCTCCTTGTAAGATATATTTTCTTTTGCTTGAATAGTATAAGCTTTGGCTACTTCTTTTCGCTTGGGACAGCCTGCATACCCTGCAGAGTGATTCCCTTTACAATTTTTGCATAACACTCTGTCTTTTGGGCAGTTTTGCAGATCATGTGATCCTGCACATACAACACAAGTACTTTTGGCGCTACGACAGTATTTCGCTACATGACCAAAACCTTGGCACTTGTAGCATTGAACTACACTTTTGACATAGTTGTGGACTTCAAATCGTTGGTTTGCTAACAAAATATGGTCAGGAAGATTGACAGTAGTGAAAGTAAGTTTAATTACTCTGGTTGGGACTCTTTCTTTATTAATCATTTTATATATCCTCTCGGCTTTAATCTGTTCTTGACCTTCTTTTCTGTGGATAGATTCTTCAATTTCCTCTATAGTATTATCGGTTCCAACTGGGTGAATAACACCAATAGCTGCTTTTTGGTGGCTAAGGGGTAGTTCAACCTTAATATCAAAAGCTCCTAACTTATTTAGATTTAAGGCTGCTTCTGCACCTACTTTAGTCTTCATGACAATGACTATATTAAGTTTCTTGAAATTAGTTTTAATAGAAACATAGCCATATTTTGAGATAATTGATTTTTCAATTAGATTTGAGAGTTGAATCGACTTATTAATAAAAGATCTTTTTGATTGCTCATCCCCACAGGGAGAAATGATAATTACTCTTCCTTTTTCGGATTCTAGGGAACTAGTTAAATTTTTGGGCACAATTGAATCAAGAGATCCATCAACAGCTCTACTTGGACCAAAAGTAAATATACTGGCTGGGATAACTTTTCCTGGACTATTGTATTTCCGTTTTTTGGAGTATCTAGAATCAACTTTTGTAAAGTCGAATTTGCCAACATTTGATACATCTTCCTCCTCATTCGATACTACTCCATCCTCAATATCACCCACATAGTGGGAGGGAACCTCAGAAGAAGTAGTACCTACACTGTCCACTTCCATACCTACCTACTTAGTCTGAAGAAACAAGTAGGCAAAGAATTGGAAGAGAAATAAACAATAAAGTATTGTTCCTTTAAAAAATCCCAAAAGAAAAGTATAATACGGAGAGATAAAGAATCAGTCCAAGCAATTAATAATAGCAAGCCGAAAAGCACGTACACAACCACACAGGATGGAAGCTAAGCACGTGACAATGTTATTGTCAACAAGAAAAACCATGGAAACAGCTGACATTGTAAATATTGCATCGTTCCTAGGTATATATGATTCATAAGTACCACGAGAATTCGTTAGAGACTTGCAGAATCTATGAAAAATCAGCTGTGCGAAAGTGCGGTTTATTCAAACTTAAGAATTAGATGTACATTTTATTAAAAGTTATTTGAAATATATCAATTATTAAGTACCTAGCGTATTGATAATACTCACTCAATCTAGGTACCTAAATATGAAGATGAAGGATGGATAGGTATGGTTGATGAACAGCTGATGCTCCAGTTCGCTTGAACAGTTTTCTTTGTTTTTGTGTGGGGTAAGCATCTGAGTGTACTGATCAGTCTGTGAAAACCTTGGACGTACTAACTTCGGTGGCTCTACTAATCATGCCTGACAAGGAAGTGATTAAACCTATGAAAGTCCCTCCTGATAAAACTAACCAACCCCTAGAAGATAGCCGTAAAAGACAAATGTCCTCATCTCCTCTTGAAAAGCCTTTAAATCTGAAAAACTTGCAAGCTGAGCTTATGGATCAGAATAATTCAGACCTCGAAATGATCACACCCATTGACTCAGATGACATGGATGTGCTTTCTGATAACTGCGAAATAGAAAGTAGGAAAAGGCAAAAAACAAACAATAACAATAGTAATAATGCCAAGCTAGACTTGAATGCAATTCCAGGTATACAAAGCAAAATCAGAAAAGTAATAATAGCTAGCTCTGACACTTCTAGAAAACTTACAACCTATAACCCAATGAAAGTACAAGCAGGAATAGAACAAATCTGTGGCGTAGTTGATAACATAGAGTACCAAAAGAACGGCTCCCTCCTTATTACTGCGAAAACATCCCAACAAGTTGAGAATTTAACCAAGGCTAAAAATTTCCCAAAATTAGATTCAACCAATGATATACCTATAGTCACTAGAGTGGCTTGGTCTAACCTGTTCACATATGGTAAACTGTATGCACCAGAACTACAAAGAGATTCAACAGAGGAAATTCTGCAACTGTTTAAAGATCATAACGTCATAGGTGTAAGGAAGCTTTTCTCTGATCCTACCAAAAGACATATCCCGCTTTATGTCCTTACATTCTTGGGACCAGTTCCCACCAATATCAGAGTAGCTTACATGTCTTTCAAAATAGAAATGTACCGCCCCAACCCCATGCAATGTAAGAACTGCTGGCGATATGGTCACACCACGAAGACATGCAGAAGTAAAAGAGTGTGTAACCGGTGTGCTTCAGTGGCACATGGACAGGATGATTGTGATGCAACATCCCCTACCTGTATCAACTGCAAAGGTGAACATGTGGCTTTCAACAAAGAATGCCCTTGTTACATCTTTGAGAAGGAGGTGTGTATAATGACTGCGGACCATGGCATAAGCTTTGCTGAAGCTCGTGAGATTAAGAGGAGGGGTTCTAGTGGTGCCAATGGTTACTACTCGACCTCTGCTTCTCAACCGCCTACTAATGTAGCCAACACTCAAATGCCTTCTAACACCTCAAATACCTGCCCACAACTAGACTCAAGCACTAGTTTTCCTGCCTTGCCAAAACGACATGCAATAAGTAGCACTTACCCTGGTAAAACAAATGGTCACACAAAAATACTGGCTTCTAATACTCAACCAAAAAATATACATAACTTCTCACAATCACAAAGCTCAAACAATCTTATTGGGGCATCGCAATTATCTATTCCTCCAGGTCAGTGTACAGGTAAGGCCTATTATAACGAAGCTAGTGGAGACAAATATCATTTTCTAAGTGTTGAGCAACCATTGTATGATGTCCCACTCAATATGTCACCAAATCCTAACTTCTCCCAAAATCCGGACCCCAATCCAGTACCTCCTTTGCAAATCTTTGAACCTCCAAATAATAGGCAAGATACATTTGCAAATAGTTCATCTTTTTCAACCAAAATAGCTCAATCTCTGCCGAAATTAATACCTTTACTAATTAAAGCCATCTTTTCCACTAGTATAACAGATAGGATTCAATACGTCACTGAAATGGCCGATATTCTTAACCTAGGGGAGCTGGTAAGTGAAGCCATAACCTCAATACATATTTCTCAACAATGACATATAACAACAGTATAAATAACCTATCTATCCTGCAGTGGAATATGCGTGGGTTCTATTCTCAGAAACCACACCTCCAAAAACTCATTGATTCTATCAAACCAAAAATAATCTGCCTTCAAGAGACTCATTTGACAAAATCTCATAATATACACTTAGCTGGATATCACTACCCACCAATCAGAAAAGATAGAGAAGATAGAAAGGGCGGAGGAGTCCTAATCTTCTTGCACAATACCTTAAAATTTGTGCCTATAAGAATTGACAGTGATGCGGAGGTTGTAGGAGTTCAGCTTTTTGTAAATAACAAAAGTATTTATCATACTATATATAATTCACCGTTAACAATGTGTGGGTGTGTGTGACTAAAAATTCAAACTTATCCGATTTTAATGAAATTTGGTATCCTAATGTTATTGGGCCTTCTAAAATCGAATCTGAAGTCAGATTTTGAAAATTCCAAAAAGGGGGCCCCCTAGGTGGGGGGGGGGACCCCAAAATTTGCTAAATTTTTGTTCATCAACCGATTTTGATAAAATTTGGTACTAGATAGTTTTTTGACCTCCTAAAACCAAATCTGAAGTCAGATTTTCAAAATTCTGAAAAGGGCCTCCCCTTCCCCCCTACCCGATTGGGGGGGGGACCCAAATTCTCTAAAATTTTGTTTTCCAACCAATTTTGGTGAAATTTGGTACCAGATAGTTTTTTGGCCTCCTAAAACCAAATCTGAAGTCAGATTTTCAATTACAGCAGCCACCCCATCTTCAAAACCGTCCGTAGGACGGGCACCTCCATCTTGTATATATAATTAGGCTTCAACTATGTATGTATGCGTGCGGCTATGTGGAAATTCAAACTTATATGATTTAAATGAAATTTGGTGTACTAATGTTTTTAGGTGTCCTAAAAACGAATCTGAAGTCAGTTTTTCAAAATTTTGAAAAGGGGCCCCCTACGGGGGGAGGGGGAGGGGAATAGCAAAAATTGCATTTTTTTGTTTATCACCTGATTTTTATAAAATTTGGTACTATATAGTTTTTTGATCCCGATAGTTTAAAAAAAATTGTTTATCAACCAATTTGGATGAAATTTCCTACTACACAGGAATAGTTTTAATCCGTCCGTAGGACGGGCATTCCTTCTTGTATCTATAAAACCTATATCTAATGACCAAAGGATCCTCATTACATTTTGTCATTGAATTTCTTACTCTTTTTGGACCCACGTGAAACGGGTGGTCCTATGAAATCAGTAAATCACTCTTGTGATCTTGTCCGTTCGTTCATCCGGTGGAAATCTCAAGATTGGCTGGAACGATTTTGCTGATTTTTTGCACACAGTTAGATATCAATAATACAAATTAACTGACAGAGCCGGATTTTTGAATTTGTGCCTAAAATAGCCATAAATAGTCAAAAATAGCCAGAAATAGCCCAAAAAAATTCTCAAGATTGGCTGAACCGATTTTGCTGATTGTTGCATAGAGCTAGAAATAAGCTGACACATCCGGATTTTTGAATTTTTGCCAAAAATAGCCGGAAATAGCCAAAAAAAATCTCAGGATTGGCTGGACCAATTTTGCTGTTTTTTTTTTTGCACACAGTTAGATATCAATAATAGAAATAAACTGACAGAGCCGGATTTTTTTTTTGCCAAGAATAGCCGGAAATAGCAAAAAAATTCTCAGGATTGGCTGAACCGATTTAGCTAATTTTTTGTATACATCTAGATATCAATAATATAAATGAGCTGACATGGCCGGATTTTTGAATTACTGCCAAAAAAAAGCCAAAATTACCAAAATAAAAGCCAAAAGCCTACTGCAGAGGGGTGGGGGGAGGGGGTTGAAATCAAAGATCATATTTCAACCTGTACCACTAGATAGTTTGTAGGCGTGGGTCCATTCTAGGTTTCTTGTTTTTATTAACTTTTCCTCCAAGTAACTACCAAGCAATGAACTAAATCTACACATTGCAATTTGTAAATTTTTAACAAATATTTAAAAATAGACTTGTTTTTGTGCAACTAAAGTGTTTAGCTATTGCATTGATCCTCAATTTTGTTTAATCAAATTGTTTAATATTGCTGGATATTATTAATTTAATTTTTAAATGCAGTTTAATTGATTTAGCAACATTTTAAATGAAAATATGTAGCAATTATATTTTAAATAGATTGTATGGGCTTATACCTGAAACATAAACTGTTTATAAATCAGAAAACTGCTATAATTTGAACAAATTACAATTTTTTATGTATTTTAGTTTTACCAGGGTTTTACCCGTTTTACCAGGGGTTTTACCAGGTGTTTTACCCAGTTTTACCCAAAAAACTGGAAAAACTGGGTAAAACCTCCCAGAGGTTTTACCCAACCAACCCTGGATCCGATGGCAGGACGCTGCCCAAACTTTCTGAATCATTAGGAATTAAAACATAACTATTATTCTTAGTTCTTTAATTTCAAATATGATCAATGAAATATATTTTGCTATTGGTAATGGGTGAAACGAATGTGGGTAAATTTAAGGAATTTTCTAACTAAACCTTATACCTAATCTTTGACATAAGGTTCATTTTCTCGCAATGTATCGATATTAAAATCACCCGACAAATAGACCTACGATTATTCAGTCAAGTGCGAGTTATGCACTCCACGAAATTTTGCACTGATTTCTGGGTGGTCTAGACTGTTTAGTGATACCTCCACGGTAACATTACCATACTTTTGGACATTACATTGAATAAAAACACATTAAGAGTATTCCATTTTTTCCACCAACATCTTCCAAAACATGCACAAACTATCTCTCCAGATAGAAAATTTTGACTATGCCTCAGAGAGGGCTAAGCTGATATTTAAAACAAACACTTCATTCGAGCTTTTATAGAGTGAAGTTCTAAACAAATGATTGCAAAAAAAAAACAGAAGTGACGAATACTTGAACAAGAAGAAGAAACCGTATAAACTCTATACTGACCAGCATTGTTGATGAGCACGTGAACTTCCTCGTCCTTCAATGTTTTGGCGAACAGACGAACCGAACCGTGGCTGGAGAGGTCCAAGTGCCGCACCTCCACTGCGCTACTCTCCTGAGGAGTAGTGCACCATTTTAAACTTAAACGTTGACAGATTACTTATTTAATCTTTTGAATTATACTGTATTTTTTTATTGTATGCGTTATTTTCATGGAA
>JBAGKJ011244415.1:0-10820 GCA_037179465.1 Phronima sedentaria | reverse complement strand
TAAGTCATATCTGTGCAGGTGGCGAGCACTAATCTGTGCTGTTCAGCAGATAGATTAGCGCTCTCAAGATACTGAATGGCTAACAAACCATCAGGGATTTCGAGCTTGTTCTTCTTACACACATGATATAGTTTGTTAAATTGAATTGTGAAATCACTCATGTTCATGATACTCGGTCGCTTAAATTTGTTGAAGGATTGCCAGGCTTGATAGGTTGCTATGTTGTCATCCTTGAGAAATAAAGTGTCAAGTTTTGCTATGATCATGTTAATAGCTGTGTCACTGTTGATCACAGCAGTCCCGAGTTCTAAGACTGCATCACGAGCGCTGCTCGGGTCGGGGAGTGACAGGAATAGAGCAGATCCTTGCTTTTTGGTTGGGATATCTGTAAAGTTTTGCCAAATAATCAACTCATCTTTCCACGTTGTATACGGCTCCTTAAGTTTGGGCGGTGCTTTCCATGAACTGCTCATGTTGCTTGATTAAGGTACGATTACAAGGAAGTAATTTCAAGGCAACCACGTTCTGCTACCATGAAAATTACAACTAACCTTGAGTAAACGTCCTTGTGCGATGAGATGGTAAACCACTTGTTGACAAGGAGAGTGAACTTCTGTACCGTAGAATATAATACTTTGTTATCTAGATTGATGGTTACTTCAGCTTGCAGGTGGTATCCGTTCTTCAGGTTCACATATACATAAAGCACCGCCTCGAGTTATGCTAACTTATATCACAGTCGTATCTTAATATAAGAACCTGCCGAAGGAGGATATAGATTATCACTCCCCGACTTTCTCTTTTTATCTTCTTCTAGCTATCATTACGTTGCTTTCCTCATTTTTCCGTAAGGCTCCAAATATAATCATGTTAGACTGTACCGGGCTTAGTTTCTCCAAATTAACACCTCCATATGCTGTCACTCTTCCTCCCAATATCTTTCTTTTCTTTCTTCTTCTGAAAAAATAAGATAAACGAGAGAAGACTTTTGCTATTTACTCACATATGAAACAAAATCCCAAAATACTTTAATCAGCAAACATTTATATCACCAATAAACAACAATTTATGTATGCAGCTACATATTTTAATCTAAAAAAAAACAAATGGGAATGAAAACAGCAAATCACAGCTGTTACAAAAAAAAATGGGAATGAAAATAGCAACTCACATAACTTTATTTACATTATTTACATTTTTCAAAGACACCAGGTTACTCATGCCTCAAGGGCATGAGACACAGATGAGTTTTATCAATTCTCATCTGCTGTTTCGCTATTGTGATCAATTTGTCAGTTTTTGCTCCTTGTTTTGTCAGACAATCTGCTAATTGGTTTTCGGTTTGTACCCATTTAACTTCTGCTATCTCTTTCCGGTTGAGCATTTCTCTGAGGGAGGAGATTTCGATCCTCAGGCGCTTATCTTCAACTGAAGTTGTTGAACGTACGGCATTAGCCAGTGACTCATTATCAATAATGATATATATTGGTAGAGGTTGGTGATTCAGGAGTTCTGAGATTTGGTGTGACAAAAGTATGGATGTTCCGCAAGCGTCAACGCATGCCAATGTTTCTGCTGCTATTGTGGATCTCGTAACTCGCTTAAGTCTCTTGCTATGCCAACCAATCAAATTGGCAGTACCTCCATCTCCAACTAGGAAGGTCAAACAGGCACCCTGAGATCCTCCATCTGGAAGGTTGCCAAAGCTAGCATCGCTAAAGCAGACTATTCTCCAATTTGAGGGATGGCCGAGAGGGCAGTAGGTCAATCTGTAATTTATGCCTTTTGCCAATCTCACAGTTTTGTTGGCATATTTCAGGTCTTTGACTGAAGCTGACTTGATTGAGCAAGCCACTTGGCACGTACCAAAGGCTAGATCTGGGCGGCCTTGGGTGGACAGCCAGTTCAACTGTCCGCTGAGTATTCTGAGTTTCTTAGTTTCTTCACCTGTCAGTGTATCATCACTTCCTCGTTTTGGCAGAACATCAATTTCATGGAGAACTTTGGCATAATGTTCCAAGCTGAGTGAATATTCTTTGGGTGTACCTCTCAGAGAAAGTCCGAGGTACCTAAGTTCTCCATTTTCTTCAGTGCTTACTATAAATCTAGCTTTGAGTGGTTCAATAATGGCGGATTTGAAGCTTTCACTCCCTATCCAAAGCGTATCATCAACGTGAAGAAGCAAGACACCCTGTAATTCCCCATTTGAATGAGCACAAAACATAGCTTGGTCTAGTCTAGAAACTTTTGTTCCTAGTGATAAAAGGTATTTCCTTAGTTCATTATACCATTTCTTACCTGCATCATTGATACCGTAGACGCATTTATTTAGCCTCCATAGTTTGTTGGTTTGCGCTTCTTTTGGTGGAACCAGGATTATTTCACGGTCAAGATCCTCTCCCTGAAGGTATGCACTCTTGAAGTCTATGCTATTTATGTTCCAGTTAAAAGTAGCTGCAATTGAGAGAATGAGCCGAACATTATCTCTTTCACAGGTTGGGGAATCTGTAGGAACATCCTCTACATCCTCACAACCTCTAGCACATAGTCTGGCCTTTGGTTCCAGGTTTCCTGCCTTCAACCTTTCTGTGCAGACCCAGCGGCAACTGATTCTTGGTTGTCCCGAGTCTTCAACTTCAGAATACACCCCCATTTCTTTCCACTTCTTCAATTCAGATAGCTTAGGTTCCTTGTAGTCGTCACTAGATAGCAGGGTTTCGTTCCGAGGTGCAATTACCTCAAGATGTTCAACATCATCTCTGATACTGATGCACTGCTTTGCATTGGAGTCATGGTCGTGAATGTTCATGTAGTGCCAGTTTGCTGTTGATGCTTTACCTCCTCTTCCGAGGCATGTAGCTGTTCTATCCTCATGTTCCCCTTTTCTCCGGTATATTAGCTCATCGTTCTTTTTCGGCATTTGGGGTTTAGAGCTCTGTTCCAATCTTATATTTGATGTAATTTCAGGACTAGCTGTAGTGTTCTCTATTTCTGGAGGGTCATCACCAGAAGTCGTTTTATCTTCTGTGTCCAACGTTGGCCAATCTTCATCTGAGTCATCCTTAGTTTCGGGAATTGACATATTACTTGAAGGACTGTGAGGCTTTGCATTTTGAGAGGACAATTCCAAACTATTGTCCCGTTTGTGAAGAAGCCTGCATGGGTGGACCCGTAGGTATGAAGAGCCGTGTTTAATGAGAATTTGATTACTGTCTGATCCTAGAACTTTAGCAGGTCCTTGCCATTGAGCAGCTTTCTCGCGTTTGTAGAACACTTCATCTCCGTTGAGAAAGACTTTGTCAGAAAAAGTTCTGGTTTGCTTGTTGAGTGCACGTGATAGTTTTTCAGACGACTCCTGGTGGATGAAAGCTTCTCTGGCGGCATGTAGTGCTTTAAGGTTTTCCTGGACTATATGACTATAGAAGTGAGGGTCATTTGCAGATAAGCTATTATCTATGGTATTCGGCAGATTAGGATTCCTTCCAAAGACCAGGACGTTTGGGCTAAATCCGTAAACCGTACTTAGAGAGTTCTTAGCAGCAACCGCCCAGTGAGTTGCTAATTTGATGTCAATGGGGTCCTCTTCTACCATCTTAGATATCATTGAGCCTAGAACTCCATTATGTTTTTCAACAAGTCCGTTGGACCATGGGCTCTCGGCTGCTGTTGTTAGGACACGGACATTACATTTATCACACATGTCCAGGAACTCGCGGTTGGCGAATTCCCCACCATTGTCAACAAGTATTTGTTCCGGACACCCGAACACTCTAATCCACAGATCAAATATTGTTTTTACAATTTCAGAGGCCGTTTTGTTAGAGACTATGGCAGCTTGCCCATATCGTGTGGCGTGATCCACCATATGTAAGATTTTGGATCCTGGCCTAATGTCTTTCAGATCCATTGCGACCGTTTGATTGAATCTGTTGGCTAGTGGGAAAGATACTACTGGTCCTGATGGCTTTCTCTTGTAGCGTAGGCACGTTTCACATGATGTACTTACGTTCTTGATGGCATTTACCAGTCCCTCGTCAGAGATATTGGCTCTCTTTATAAGTTCTATCAGCTTCTCCGCAGAGGGGTGGGCAAACTGTTTATGCCACTTCTTAGCCACTCCCGACAAACTGTTTTCATCCATATCACGAGTGTTAATACCAAAAAGGACATCTTGCAACTCTTCAACAGGGTCATTAGGATCTCTGGAGATACGTAGGATATAGTGTCCAGTTGAGGTTGTCTCGAGGGGTAAATCTTGGCCGAGGATAGCGATGAGGTCTTTCTTGAAATCTATTGAGCCTCCTCCTCTCTTCAGTGAGGTTTTAGAGAAAAGCATCGGGATTTCACAGTTGATAACATCCATAGAGATTCTTGTCCTTGTTTTTCCGATGTAGACTGGAATGGTTACTCTTTTAAGGGACTTGAAAGATTTGCCGTTTCCAAATCTGAAAGCAGCTTGGCCCTCTTCATTGGTGACAGACTTCTTATCCTTACACGAGAGCGATTCTATGTAGGCTTTTAGCCATATTGTCCCACAGACTGTATTTATGCAACCGCTGTCTACAATCATGCAGCCTATGGTTTCTTTTAATAGAGAACCAGTTGTATCAATTTCGTCTGTTAAAAGTGTTATGCTGTTATCTATTTCCGGGCATTTGTCTTCCAGATGGTAGATAGAAAGACACTCCCTGCATTGTCGGGGTCTTCCGAATCGATCTGGTGCGTTAACTTGTTTGGGACGTGGCTGTGGAACTGTGATACTTCGCTGCATGTTGTTGTTCTGGGGTCGAGTTGGGGTGTATACATTCTGAGGCCGCCAGTTTGATCCTCTGTAGAAGGATGGTCTCCTCTGCCATCTGGTATATCCTCTTTGATTCTGGTATCGATTATTCTGCTGACTGGGGAATCTTGAGTTGTAGAGGGCGTCGGTCACTACCTCAACAGCTTCACATTCATCATCCACATAGTAGTGTTCACAGGCTTCATTCTCATAGGTGTCGTAGTTCTCTGTGTGGAGCGTGTCGTGTTCAATTTTAATCTCCTTTACTTGCAGTTCTTTGGAAGTGTCAGGTTTGCTGATATCAGTGCTTACTTTCAGGACTTGCGTCTTCATGGCATCATAAGTCATATCTGTGCAGGTGGCGAGCACTAATCTGTGCTGTTCAGCAGATAGATTAGCGCTCTCAAGATACTGAATTGCTAACAAACCATCAGGGATTTCGAGCTTGTTCTTCTTACACACATGATAGAGTTTGTTAAATTGAATTGTGAAATCACTCATGTTCATGATTCAGTTCTTCTTCAGAGGTGCTACCGAACACACGTGTGTGCTACTGATTATTGGGACTTGTAAAAAAAAATCAATTACTACATAGGTAGTAATAATAATGGACGAAGAGTTAAGTACATTAGCTGACTTCCAGCCCAAGTCTAACGATGGAAAAGTTATTTCTCGCGCCGTCTTATCGTTGTTTACGACATTCGAGAAGAAATTTACGGATATGTTTACTGAACTGCGAACAGATTTTCTAAAGATGATTGAGCTAAATGAGGTAAAAGTAAAGAAATTGGAACAGGAGGTAACCCAATTGCAGAAAAAAGTATCTAGTCTAGAGGCAAAAATCGACGATGCTGAAGCTTACGAAAGGAAGGATACTATTATCGTTTCGGGAGGTGCTGTGCCCCAGGAGCAGAAAGATGAAAATTGTGGGGAGGTGGCTTGTAAGTTGTTCAAGGATAAACTGCATATTATTATTAAGCCGCAAGACATCTCCGTTGCCCATAGGTTAGGAGAAAAAAAGAATCTCATATTAAAGTTTTGCAGGCGCAGCAGCAAATTGGAGGTTATGTCGGCCTCACGAAGTATGAGAGTACCCAACCTATTCATTAACGATAGCCTCACGCCCCAGCGGCAAACAATAGCCTTTGTTCTGCGTAAAGCAAAAAGACTCTTTCCAGATAAAATCTCGGGATCGAAGACTTTGGATGGAAAAAACTATGTCTGGCTTAAACCACCCAGACCAGACGCCCCTGGTGCCAAACCCATCCGCCAAGCTATATCTTCTTATGAACGCTTAGTTGAGCTCTGTGAAAAAACTCTAGAAAAGCCATTAAACTTCTTCATAGACGAATGGAAACACTAACTATTATGTTTAGCTATTTGTATTTTGTAATGTTTTTGATGTTTTATTTGTTAGCCTATGACTGAGCGAATGGATTTTTTAACTAGCATAGACTCTGATATTAATGTCTTTAATACGTTAATGCTAGATCCAGAAATTTCCAGTTATTATTCTTATCAGCAGCTTAATTCCCTCTTAGATCAGACTGATTTTAATCTATTTATGTTAAACTATAACATAAGAAGTTTCAACGCAAATTCAGCTTGTTTTCTAACTGCTCTCAGTAGTTTTATCATGGAACCCACATTTATTATATTAACCGAAACTTGGAACACTCAAGAAAGTCTCGAGCTGTGTAAAATTCCTGGGTATATGGCTTACCACACCTTCCGATCAAATATGAAAGGAGGCGGTGTTTCCTTTTTTTATCGCGACCATCTAATTGTTACAAAGAATGACGAACTATCGTGGTCTAATAGTGCAATAGAAAGCTGTGTATGTAAATTAAACCTTGGGCGGGAAACTTTATGTATTGTTTGTGTGTATCGGCCTCCCGGTGGTGGAATTGATGAATTTATGGGTTTTTTAAATCTTATAATTCAAAGCTCTTTTGTGGGTAAAAATCCTACCTTAATCACCGGGGACTTCAACATTAACATTGCAGATTTATCTAGTTCCACTGTGACTAATTATTTAAATTGCCTAAAATCATACAATTTTTTACCTGTAATAGATGTGCCTACTAGATTTGGTACAACTTCCAGCTCAATTCTTGATCATATCTGGACCAATAGGTTAAGTACCTATTCTTCTGGTGTACTGTGTTTAGACACTACTGATCATTGCCCATCATTTATGCTACAATCTTTAAATGTTACATTTCCTCAAAACTTAAAAAATAAAATAACTTTTCGGCCTTTTGCGGAAGGTAATTTGTATAAATTATATTCGAAGTTGGAAAATCATGATTGGACCAGTCTCTTTGCTTCCAGTTGTGATGTAGATTTTTTGTTTGAGGAGTTCATCAGGATTATTGATGGAATTTATTGCTCGTGTTTTCCACAAAAAACTAAGTTTTTATCTACTAAAAGACTCCAGAATAAATGGATATCTCCTCGGATCAAATATCTAATTTCCAGAAAATCTGAATACTTCAAACTTTTCAAAATTAATGTCATATCTAGAGAGACTAATAACGCATATCGAAATTATGTAAATAATGAGATTAGGTCTGCTAAAAACAAGTACTATCTCGATGCATTTGCTAGCTCTAAAAATAACATGAAAAAAACATGGCAGTTAATTAATGAACTTTTGGGTAGAAATGCGAACAAAAAACCCATAGAGAAACTTACAGTAGACGATACTGATTTTGTTTCATCTTCTGACATTGCCCGAACTTTCAATGACTATTTTTCTTCTATTGCTGCGAATTTGGACTCGACTATACCACGAACTACTAATCACGCAACATCTTACTTGAGACCACCGAACCGGAGAAACTTTTTATTTTTTCAGGTAACTGAAGATGAATGCCTGAAACTTATCTCTAGACTTAAAGAAACTAAACCTATGCTCAACTGTATGCCTGTCAAAATATTCAAGTTAATTGGATGTTATGTTGTTAAACCTCTGACTTTTCTGTTAAACAAATCACTTTCAAAATCAGTTTTTCCAAATTGTTTTAAAGTATCGCGCATAACTCCGATTCTTAAAAAGGGAAGCCCAACGTCGCCGAATAATTACCGTCCAATTGCCTCACTACACTATCTAAGTAAGATACTTGAAAGATGCGTGTCCACCAGGCTTATTTCATTTTCAAAAAAGTTCAACTTACTCTGTCCGGAGCAGTTTGGTTTCCAGAGAAGTTTAACAACTGCTGACGCCCTCGTTAATTCTCTAAATCATGTGTATGACGGCTTAAATCATGGTGAACATGTGGCAAATGTTTTTGTTGACTTGCGTAAAGCCTTCGACACGGTTAATCATGACATACTATTGGACAAGCTAAGATTTTACGGTGTCAGGGGTTCACAGCTTAATTGGTTCACGGATTATCTGACAGATCGGACACAGTATGTGCGTATCTTAAGTTCCGAATCTCCTCCTAGAAAATTATCAATAGGAATCCCGCAAGGAAGTGTCTTAGGACCAGTTCTCTTCCTATTCTACATAAATGACTTGCCAAATATTTCTAACCTCTTCAGACCAACTCTATTCGCAGATGACACCACTCTTACAGTGAGAAATAAAACTTACGGCGACCTAATCTCTACTTTGAACAACGAACTTACTACTTTTCTTACTTGGACGTACTCAAATAGACTCAGCATTAATATAGAAAAAACGGAACTGATGCTATTTACTAACCGACCTAATGACTGTAACTCAGGACAAGTACTTCTGAACAATAGCACCTTAAATTTCACCCATAACTGTTCTTTTCTCGGAGTAAAATTGGACAGTACGGTGAACTTTAAAACGCACATTGACTACGTTACTGCCAAAATTGCAAGAAATACTGGGATATTTTTCAGGATAAGAAACTCTTTATCAGAATCTGCAAAATTAAATTATTACAATAGTCTTATATATCCATTCATTTCCTACAACATAACCGTGTGGGGTGGTACATTCGTAACCCACCTACAGCCACTCATACTTCAACAAAAACGCGTAATAAGACTTATGGCTGGGGCAGACTTTACAGCTCATACTACTCCTCTTTTCTTAAAATATAAGATCTTAAAGGTTTGTGACGTACACAGGTACTTCGTAGCGATCTATATGTTTAAAGCATTGAAAGCCGGATTATATGGAACTATACACAATGTGCATACTAGACAACGTGATTTAGCAGCTACAAGTTTTCAAAGGCTTACAAAAACTCAACACAGACTAGACTATAGGGGCCCTGGAGTCTGGAACGAATTGCCTGCCCAGTTGAGGAAGACTGATTCCCTAAATAAGTTCAAAAAGTCTCTGAAAAAACACCTGTTAAATAAATATTTACCTGAATAATTTACTTATTACAGTTCACTCTGTGCGGTAGTGCTAATGTCGGACCTGATGCAGTGTTCGCAGCCGGTCTTGACCTTCGTCAGGACCAGGTGATGGCGCTAGCACAGGTTGGGCGGGTGGTGCCGTACTAGGGATCTTTAACATTCTATTACAAAAAAAAAATCTTATTCGCTTCGCTTAATATCTCTATGCGGTGGTGCTGATGTTGGACCTGATGCGGCACTGGAAGCCGGTATTGATTTTTGTCAGCACTAGGCGCTGGCGCTAGCACAGGTTAGGCGGGTGGTACCGCACCGGGTGGTTGACTAAAATTAAATGTAAAAATTAATTGGTCTCAATTAAGCATTATAGATAGTGGTGCTCATACCAGCCCTGATGCAGCGTTCATAGCCGGTATTGACCTTCAACTCCAGGCGGGAGCGCTAGCACTGGTTGGGTAGGGTGCTGTTGTAGGTAAACTAGATTTATATGATGTCACACAGCTCGAACTTTACTTTCCTTGAGATGTTCAAAAAAACTTTAAATAAGAAATCTTATTCCATCTCTAGTAAAAGTCTTAATTTGTATTATCATACTCCGTATTGCGTATTGCTTAACTCTCTATCGTTGGATAAATCTAAATTTATAATAGCTTTTTGTATTGAAGTAGCATGCGATAAAATTTAACTTGCCGTAAAAACTTTTAGTTTTATAAGGCTTATAGTTTATGGAACCATACCTTGTGCTGTATATAGTATTTTACTTTATTATTGTACATGTATTGTTATCATTTCTATAATATATATTTGATTTGATTTGATAACGTTCCCAGCATCATACGTATCCATTGTTTAACCGGTGCATCAACCAAGCGTGGATGTGTATAGATGAAATAAACATTCGTCTATTATAATAAAAATATTTATTAGATTACGGCCAAAATGCAAATAGCATGCAGATGAGTTTGTAGTAATATGTAGCAGGTTATATACCATTCTAGCAAATCTCGATGCTAGCTAAGCATGGATTCATAGCATTTCAAGCATCATACTTGGCACTCGTGATTTGGTTGGTCAGGATGCTGGCACTATAGACGAATCAAACAATAAATGTTTTGAAATATGTAAGTACACGTAGCTTTTATTGTAGAAACTTTTTTATACGCCTGCATGCTATAAATAAAACTACAAGCATCAATACGCGTAACTGCTTTTACGGCCAACTATTAGAAAATTGTTAGTTTTGTAAATAACATATTTAATGTAAACTGATCAACATTCAATATGTTGATTCAATATGTTCAATGAATGTAAACTGATCAACAACATTCAATTAACTGATCAACAGACTGCCACCAAACACCCTTCATGATTTTAATTATACCCACTCAATTATTTAGTACTTAAAGCTATAAGGCAACTCAACAATATATTTAGAATTATACATACATACGAACCATACCCAAACTTTTTCAAGCTATCGGACATTAGGCCTACCGGACATTTAGCCTACGGGACATTTGGCCTGCAGACATCTTCAAACAACCTTTAAATCAAACTAGAAGCAACGCTTTCTCCATTTAATTTTTGTCACAGCTGGGTGCAGTTTTGTTCCCAAATGAATTCATTTGTGACCGCCAGAACATAATAGTTGGGGTGCGTCCGCCCTATGGTGGGGGTGCAGGAGTAGGGATTCATC
>JBAGKJ011233304.1:0-10823 GCA_037179465.1 Phronima sedentaria | reverse complement strand
AATTTGTTTAGGAAATACAGTCCACTGCTATTTTGTGCATATAAGACTTTTGTCTTACAGTTTATTAGTTATTTTAAGGGCGCGAATTTTTTACAGTGGTCCTTCGCAAAAAAAATTCTAGTGACCTAGTACCTGGAAGTCTCGCGGGTGTCAGTTAGCAGCGGCGCCGGCCATACTGAAGTTTAAAGTCAAAAACTTTTGTCTGAATTTACCTGTACTGTTCGCATAGCTTTTTCTTAGCGTCTAAGTTATAGGTTTGTCTAATCGCATAATTTATAATTTTGTGTCTCATACAATGGCTGCCGCTGCGAGTTCAAATTTACGTAAGGCTTCTTCTGAAAACGATATAAGTGATCTTGTAGATTTTTCCAAGAATGCGGATAATCTTGATCATGATAAGTGGCAGGAAGTAAGTGCAGTGAGGGATGAGTGCCAGTATGTTTTGAGGGTTGTTAAAAATTTCCATACGAAGCTTGACTCAAACAATTTGATGCCAGAAATAAAATCGCAAATTACTGATTTTATGGACGACATTAGGGAGATTGTTAAAAAAACAAATACTGATTGTGTGATTGGCAAGGAGATTAACAATACTTCTTCTTTGTTTTTGGGACTGGGGGACTCTGTTAATGATAAAGGGAACGCTGGTGTTTCATGTAAGCCTAAGGGCCTGTTAGATATTTCGGTACAGGGTAGAGATATGGGTGCGGGTATTGGGGGATCGGGTTCTACCGGTATTACCGGTGCTAATTGTCAAAATACCTCTAGTCCACGGACTTCACTGGGTGGAAATTTAATTAATCCGGGGTGTTCTGGGGATGGGGTAAATAACTCTATTACTTCGAACCAGTCAATAGATAACCTGGTGCAGGCTTTGAGCCATTTGGACAATCGTCCGGTTCCAAGCCCAGAAGCTTATGACCCTGGCTCCGGCCAGTCTTTTGCTGATTATTTGACTTCATTCGAGGACTATTGTGCCAAAAATTTCAGGGGGGATCGAAATCTGTGGGGAACGCAATTGGGGAATTTTTTGGAAGGTGACCTATTGTCCGCCTATAAAGTCTTGCGGGTACCGGGGGAACATTATGACAAATTGAAAAGAAAGTTAGTGGAGTGGTTTGCTAGTTCACAAGACAAGTTGGAATACGAAGCGAAACAAAAGTTCACGAAGGCAGTGCGGTTGCCTGATGAGAGAGTTAGACTGTATGCTGCTCGACTCGAGAAGTACTTTCAGGCGGCGTACCCTCGACGTGCAAGTGAAACTAGCAAGACGCTTAGAGATAAGTTCTTGGATTCGGTTCCTGGGCGTTTCAGAGAACAAGTGTTAACCGCAATTTCGGTGAGGCTTACTCTTAACGAAGGAGACTTGGGGTGGAGCAAAATTTTAGCAATGGCAAGTCAGTTCGATGCAAGAGACTTTTCGCGGGCGGATTCCACAGAGGGTTGCATGTGGGTTGATCAGAATTTACAGAGAGAATCTTGGGATAGTAGTAAAAATAGTGTGCCGCAAAGAACCGAGAGTTCTGTGGGATGCGCGAACTGCCGTGGCACTGGTGTCTCTGCTTATCGGCAGGGCGGACTTAAAGTTCATGGGAACTCTCGTGACACCCAGAGAACGGAAAAGTCTAATGTAACCTGTTTCCATTGTGGAAAACCGGGTCATATGAAAAGAGATTGCTATAGGTTCAAAAATGTGTGCTTTGGATGTGGGTCAAACGAACACAGGTACGCAACATGCCCAACTCGACGCTCTAGAGATTTTGATCGCGGTAATCGTCGGTTTTCATCGGAACGTGGTTCGGGGCATAGAAACTCTAGGGGAACTGATTTGCATTTAAACTCGAACCTTCCAAAGTAGCGGGAGGTACTTTGGAAGCACTTGCTGCTACTCCCATCTCTGGGGAAACTACTGGCACTGGAGCATTGGTGGAAAACTTAGGAAATCGCGAGGCTGAGCTGGTAACTTGTAGTTTCACCCATAAATGTAAAGAGGTGCACGGGCCGGAACCGGGGACAGAACCTGACATGCGGTCGGAACCTGTACCGGTTCTGTCTGATAGCTCATCTGAAGAGTCTGGGGAGTTGGCTCGCATTTGCCCTGATGGGTGTGAATGCGCTTTTTGCGAAAAGTTCTTCAATAAAGAAATCGAAATAAACTGTTTAGCGCCGCAAGAGTTAATGCAGGTTCCTGTGATGTACTCCGGACAAAACTTGTCGGCGCTGATTGACACTGGTTGTTCTAGCTCTGTCATACAGGAATCTTTTGTTCGTGAAGAAATTTCGCACAAAGGCGGGAGAGTGATTAGAGGACTTAATCAAAGTGTCGTGACTTCTAAAGGTACTGTAGATATTAAGATATCTATATCCGGTATCCAGTTTACTGAGCAGTTCGTAGTAATCCCAGATGGTACTATTGGTTTTCCTTTGATTTTGGGAGTTAATTTTTTCAAACATAATAATGTGGAAATAGATTTGTCAACTGGCAGACTTTCCGGTGGTAATGATGAAGGTCGTTGGGATCTTTATGTTGATAGTTGCAGTTGTAAAGTTATTTACAGAGACGTTCCAGTTTTCTTGGGCGAAGATTGCTGCTTGGATTCAGGGGACAGTAAGCTTGTGGATGCTAGAGTTTGTTCAGATCAGGTGGAGAAGTTAACCTCTACAGATCTGTACTTCGAAGCATCTTCTGCTACGAATTCAACAATAAGAGGAGTTACTGGTGTGGTTGATGTGCAGGATAACAAATTTAAAATTTGTCTCCAAAAACAACCAGACGTGCATAGTAAAAAGTCTGTGATACATAAGGGAAGCTTACTTGGATACGTGTCTACGATTGTAGATGTAACCGCTATTGACGTATCTGAACTAAATGATAACATTGTGGACAGTATAGATGTCTCTCATCTCGATGCTGAGCAAGCACAGCAAGTCAGAGATGCCGTCAAAATTCACAAAGAAGTTATTAGCAGCGGGGACATTGACATCGGTTGTGCTGGAGTTACGGAACACAAGGTTGTGTTATACGACTCTACTCCGATAAGACAACATCCTCGTCGTTTCCCCACACCCGTTGTAGAGGAAATAGAGCGCCAATGTGAAGAGCTTAGATCTATGGACGTTATCGAACACAGCAAAAGCCCTTGGTCTTCTCCTGTCGTTCCTATTCGGAAAAAGGATGGGAGCTTGAGACTCTGCATTGACTATCGGAAACTGAATCAGGTCACAAAGCCGGATAGGTTTCCGATGCCTAACATGACAGATATGGTATACTCTATGCATGGTAAGAAAGTTTTTACAACGCTGGATCTTGTCAAAGGGTATTACCAGGTCCCACTGGATGCAGAAAGTAGGGAATGCACTGCATTCTCGACGACACGCAATCACTACCAATTTAAGAGGTTAAGCTTCGGACTTAAGAATGCTCCCTCTGCGTTCCAGCGGGAGATGCAGACTGTTCTATCTGAATTTGACCCAAGGAGTGTCGTGGTGTTCATTGACGACATCATGATAGTATCGAACTCCTTTACCGAGCATCTCCAGCTGGTGTCCAGAGTGCTGGCAACTTTGGCAAGATACGGGATTAAGATAAAGCTGTCAAAGTGTTGTTGGTGCCAGGATGAGGTGGAATTCCTAGGACATCTGGTAAGTGGGTCAGGAATTAAGAAATCTCCAAAATACGTGGAAGCAGTGAAGGACTTTAAAAAACCTGGTACAGTGAAGGAGTTGCGTGCGTTTCTAGGGATGGTAAACTTTCAAAGGAAGTACATTAATAATTGCTCTGTTCTAAGTAAACCATTGAATAGCTGGATGGGAATGAAGGATAATGCGAAAATTGTTTGGTCGAAATCAATGGAAGATTCATTTGAAGGGCTAAAATTGGCAATGGCGGAAGACGTCCAGTTAGCGTATCCAGATTATAGACCGGAGTCTCCTCTAATGGAGCTGTGCACGGACGCATCAAAATTTGGCGCAGGCGCCTGCCTAACACAGCTACAGGATGGTGAAGAGAGAGTTATTGCGTATGGTTCTACAACCTTTAACAAGGCCCAAGTCAACTACAGCGCCATAGAAAGGGAGCTAGCTGCCATTCGCTGGGGAGTCGGGAATTTTAGAAATTTTATCTATGGTGTCCCATTTGTACTACGGACAGACCATAAACCTCTAGTATTTATGGCAAATATGGCAAAGCAAAATGCAAGGATAATGCGAACGTGGAGCGAGCTTTCAGAGTATGATTTTACGGTACAATATAAACCTGGTGCAGACAACTTTTTAGCGGATACACTTTCAAGGCAGTATCCAACGGAAGAAATGAAGCAGCCTTCCAAGGAGGGTTTGCCGGTGGGACTAAGTGTTCTACGGGAGGTTCCCGGTGGGGGAGACTCCATAATCGGGAGTCTATACTTGGCCTTGGAGCATCATAGAGGTCAGGTTGATCCTGAAATTATAATTCCAGAGTCTCATTCGGAACTTCGAACAAAGTTAGCTGCAGAATTGTTAGCAGATCTAACCAAGTATGGCTTCAACGCGACTAAAGAATCTAGAGCCAAGATAAAGCTTGCGATGTTGCCAGGTCAAGTACCTCCTACAGAGTTCTTTCATGCATTTGCACGTTTGTTCGACTTGCAAGTGTGGGTTCACATTGGAATAGATGAACCAATGATATTTTATGCGAAGAAGAATACTCCGGAAACTAACCCTGAGAAAAGGATTCACATTCAATCTGTTTCAGGGATTCACTACAATCCGCTTGTAGAAAATAAGCTGTACTCCGCTAAAATACTCCCAAATGAGGAAGAAGTCTTTGAGGTTGAAGAAGAGATAGACTTTTATCCCATGCTTGAGGTAGACACTTCAGGGCTTCAAGCGGAGGAGTCAAGTTCGACATGGGACTGCAAATGCTCCCATACTCCACGTGCTGTCTACACAACTATCACTATAGGAAATAAGACTGGATGTGCGATTATAGACACGGGAGCTCAAATAAGTCTCCTTAACGAGTCGTTTATTAAAACATTGAGCGAATCTGACAAGTCTAGTTTTACAGTCGGCCAGGAAACCGTTCAGCTACGAGGATTTGGTACAAATAATCCGAAGACCTTGGGCAGTATTTCATGCAGTTGGGCATTGGCAGGAGTCCCGGTATTGAGCGAAACTCCTTTCGGTAGGGTAGCACCCAACGTTATTAATTGCTGTTCACTTATTGGGGCTAATATGATTGTTGCTCTAAATTTACGAATAATGTTTTCTTCGCGAACGATAACTTTCACTGGAAATTCTGAAACATATTCAAAGATGTTCAGGGTCCCAGAGATCAATATTCTTGAAGTAGAGGAACAATGTTACGAACAGGTTTGCGATACTCTAGATGCTGTTTACCCAACACTAGGGGTTACGAGTGAACAGCTGAGATTTGCGCAAGGCTCTGATAGAATTGTGAGGAACTTAAAGTCGATGGTTCAGTCGAAAACCCCTTCGACAAAATGGAAGCGTGAACTTGCAGATTACCAGAGGTTTTCGAAGAACCTAGAGTTCACAGATGGATTACTTTGGTATATCAACGGAGAGGAACGAAGAGTTGTAGCACCTTTTAAGTTTTTGGTTGAGGTAGTGGTAAAGGTTCACGTTTCTCTGTCACATGCAGGACGTAACAAGCTCCAGGAGACTGTTCAGCGGATCATATGGGGCCCTTCTCTAGGTAGAATTGTTTCCGAGGTGACTAGTACGTGCTCGCGATGCCAGTTGTTCAAGAGTCATGCCCAGAGGGTTGCACCTCCAACCTTGAAGGTGACTACCGAGAGGCCTTTTGAGTTGGTAAGTGTTGATCTGTTACAACTAACCCCAACGGCACGGGGACATAAGTACTGTTTGGTAACTGTGGATAATTACACGAAATGGGGAGCAGTTGTCCCATTAAAGGATAAGAAAGGGACCACTGTCGCATCGGCACTGGAATTTCACATCCTACCTAATCTGCCGAGAAAACCAGAGAGAATATTGGCTGATAATGGGGCAGAGTTTACATCGACATGCTTCAATGACTTACTGCGCAGGCATTCAATTGTTTTGTCACATTCATCTCCCTATAAACCATCTTGTAACGGAGGAGTTGAACGTTTCAATCGAACTCTAATTCAGCTTCTTCGTGACTCAGACAGGGGTAGATGGGACGAGTGTCTACCCGAAGTTTTGATGACTTACAATGGTACTTACCACTCAGCCATTGGTCAGTCTCCTTCCGAGTGTATTCTTTCCAAAGCGTATAACTTGGAAAGTCAGATAATTAAAACTGTCGGTCAGCGTGAGAAGTGGAGAGAAGGCCACCCTAATTTTGCGCCCTTCAAAGTAGGTGACTTTGTACTACATAAAATTGAACATCAAGGTAATAGCGTTGTGAATAAGTTTGCTCAGAAATATTCTGGCCCACATAAGGTTATGAGGGTACAATCTAGTGGATTGTCTTACCAAATTATTGACGACGACGGGAAGGTAAGAGCTGCTCATCACACTCAGTTGACTATCTTCAAGGAACCTCCTAAGTATTTGAAAGTATATTCGCAGATATTCAAGGTCACTAAGGATTTCGGGGGTCCGATAGCACCAAATCATGGGTGTGAAGAAGTAGACTCTTACTTAACAGATAGTGAGAGTGATTCAGAGGATCTGGAGCTAGAAGATTGCCCAAGTAACCAAAGAATTGTTCCTGCTGCCGAAAACAAAGTCTCTTCTGTAACCGGAAAGGCAAATTTGACCTTGCCAAAAACCCTTCCTGATAGGTCAAATAAGTTAGCAACTACGAGATTACTAACTTCACATAGACTACCAGACCTAGAGGACTCTAACGTGGGAAGACCTAAAGATGAAACTTTTAAGTCTACAAGCAATAGAACCTACGTCATAATCCCTATTTCCGCCAGTCCAATAGTTACTAATAGCAGAACTACATGGTCAGCGACTGAACCGCGGGTTTCTACCGGATTCGATACCTATAATGTTGAAAACCAACCTGCTTGCACGGACAGCTCTACGGAGATGTTCAATCGTGAGTTTTTGTGGAACCAAGCTCAGGTTGAAGCAGAGATGTATAACGACAAAATTGATGTCTGGACTTTGTCACTGAACTCTACAGATTCTTTGATAACTATGATAGAAAAAGTTAAGGATTATACTAATGAACTAAAGAGAAGAACCCTACTTCAATCTACGATGGCGACAGGAAGACTCAGATCTGATTACACGGAGAGCTCCTCCCACGTGCCTATTACACCTGCAACGACCTTGCGTGCAGACGTCAGAGAGTTTCCTGCAAATGCCTACCGGTTGTGTCATTCTACTCCTACGGCTGAAGAATCTAACTCCGCGCCAGTTACTGAAAAATCTAACTCCTCTAATTCTCCTATTGGGTATAGATACCAAACTCGGTCCAGGGGAGCCGTAGCAGATGTTGTGAATGTCATGGGGAAGCCAATTGAGTACATTCATTGAGGGGGGAGAGAAAGTTTAGTATAGAATTTTGATACTGTAGGTTCCATAAGGTTGTGGAAAACCTCATGGGGCGGATTTTAAGATGGAAGAGAAGAATTTGAGTATATTTTGATAGTGTAGGCTCCACAAGGTTGTGGAGAACATCATGGGGAATTTGTTGATATGGGAGAAAGGAAGTCTTAGGATAGATTTTATACGGTAGGATCCACAAGGTTGTGGATAAAATCATGGTTAAGTCTGTTTAGCACATTTGTTTTATACGGTAGGATCCACAAGGTTGTGGATAAAATCATGGTTAAGTCTGCTTGGCACATTTGTTGAGGGGGAAGAGGAAGAGGAAGTTGAGGATGGAGTTTTGATACTGTTGGGCCTGGTTTAAATCCCGATTTCTAGTTTTATTTTCATTTTTCTGCAGTATATCTGAAAGAATACGCCAATTTGGTACGTTAGGTTTTCGTACCTACTTAAGAGTTCTGTCATCCGTTTCAAAATGTTTTGTGCGATTACATCGCAACTTGAGGGAGGGGTACTGTAGTGGGATGCCAGAACATTAATCTAATTATTGGAGTGTTTCGAATAATGCAAAAAAAAATAGTAATTAGCTTATCACGGGGATTACGCGAAAAAAAAACTCTTTGTATTGTTCCTTTTAGAGTAAAGGAGCTTAAAGTTAGTACCAGTTTGGCATTGTTGGAAGGTGGTGTTTGTTGTGTGCGATAGGGTTTCGTTGTTGTTTTCGTGAGATTATTAAGGGATATTATAAGGGTGTTAGCGATATTAGAAGTGTTTGTGAGAGTGGAGAAGGGTTTGGACGGGTAAATATGTGTTTAGCAATCGTTATCTCATTGCTTTGTCCTTTAGTTTTCATTCGCCTTGATCTTAATACGCTGGCCTAAAGAATGTAATGGATTTATACAAAGTGTATAAGTGGGGATGTTTACTTATTCAATGTTCTTGATCTAGCTATGGCTAGTTTTACGGTCAATGGGATTTTACCAGCAGAAATTGCTATGATTTATGTTTAGACTTTTGGGAACGTTGAATTTTGCTGATTTGGGTTAACTTAGTATTTTGGTTTTAAAGCTTTGGTTATTTGGATTAAGTCTCGGTGTTTATGTTATAAGATAGTTTTCTTGATAGTGTAGCTTAGTTGTTTGGTGTAACGTAGAACTTTGTTAATCTAGGTTTTCACGCTCAGTTTAGTCTTCTGGGTGGTGTTTATTCCTGTTGGCTGTTTATTCCTGTTGGTTGTTTATTCCTGTTGTTTGTCCTTGTTAGCTGGTTTTAAGTGTTGGCTGTTTGTAATTGTTGTTTGTTTCTCGTTGTTGTTAGTTTGCCTTTTTGGCAATTCGTTTATGTTGGTAGTTAGTTATATAGCAGTTAATTACTACTTTTGTAATGTAAATCTTCAGTTTCGGTTGTTTCAGGTGTGTTCCGCTGTATATAGGTGTGATCGTGTATGAATGGGAGGATCTTATTTAAGAGTTTAACATAATTGGACTCTGGGCTGGGTATATGGTTCAAGTTTGGAAGAGTTTATACAATCCATTAATATGGTTATTTATTCAGGAACTATAGTTAAGTTTCAACACCCTGCTCGAACCTATTAGGACCTCGCCAATTATAAGGAGGTTAAGTTCCCTATAGTCTGCTAGCAGTTGTCTCCGGTAAGTCTAAGAGTTAAGTTAGGATAGTTTTATATTCTTACGTTTGCTAGGTTTAGCTGGTTAGAGCAGTAGCTCTAAGACGACAAGAGACTCGCTTGATTATGTGAGAAGAATAGTGTTTAGACTGGTCTCAGAATGTGCTGCTTGAATGACTAAATATCTAAAAGCAGTCTTTGTTCTATGCAAACACAAGGTTGTATTTGCATAGTACTGAGCCGGAAAATAGAACGTATTTAAAGCTATAAATTAGAATTTTGAATCTGACTAAGTAGAAAAGTTTCAATCTATTGGGAGTTTTGTATGAAGGGTTAACTAAACACTGTGGAAACGTTTGGTCTCGGGGCGAAACTTTAGTCTCGTGGGAAAATTGGTCTCGCACAGGGGAATTTCGAATCCAGTAGGAATTTTGCGAGACTATTGGGAGATTGCTGGGGCCATTGGCAAATTGCCGAGTATAGTAGGAAATTACTCGAGAATTTTTAGGATTTAAAACCGTACAGGTATTCAGTAAAATGGGGCGATTTTCACTCGTTTAAAAGTAGCTATGCCACAATATAAACAAAGGAGTATGTACTCTAAGATTAAATAAATAATGTTCTTTCGTAATCAATTAAGGTTTAGTAAACTCTTAAGGTTTAGTGACACACATTCTGTAAATAATATTGAGGCCTTATCAACCTGTGAGAGTATTTATGTACATTTTGTACATACATGTTTTACCTTAATTTGATTGTGTAAATATGTTAGGGCGTTTCAATTCAATTTACTATTTAAGAATTTTAAAAGTTAGTTTATTTATTCTAACATTTCAATTGAATTTGTGAATTTTATTCCTGATAGTTATTGGTTTTTCTGATGTTGATTTCAGGAACACCCCGGTTAAGAGGAGTAGACTGGTTTGGGGAGACTTTCAGTTGTCTCTAGCCAAGTGATCTTGGTGCCTAGTTTGAAAGTTTATAAAGGTGGCTATCAATCAAGACAAACTACCGTCCTGCACAACATTAGATGAAAATTAATTTAAATCGGAACAGCTTAAGTATACACGAGGAGTATCTGGCATTTATGTGGATCTCTTATATTGACGAGCAAATTTATAGAAAACAAAGTCTTGAAACTCTCAGCCAGAAACCAGTGAGCATTGGAAAGGTCATTGTGTGATCGGCGAAAAGGCTGGCAGTTTCCCCTAATTTGAGTGTGGCAGATTACTTGGGATAACTAAGGTGTAGATAAATTCACCGAGAAATCTGAGAGTAGTGGATCTACAAGCTACTGGATTTAGCGTAGAACAGGCTGGCCGTTTCCCCTAATTTAAGTGTGGCAGATTACTTGGTATAACTAAGGTGTAGATAAATTCACCGAGAAATCTGAGAGTAGTGGATCTACAAGCTACTGGATTTAGCGTAGAACCCTGTGATTTAAGTTTTGTCCTATTGATAGTTTTAGTTAATTTCTTTCAGTATTTCGTGTTGTGTTTGTATTTGTAATTTTTATTTTAGTTATTGTAAAATATATTAATGCGCGAGTATTTCATTCTGACCCTGCGAGACATTCCTGGTATCCGTATAACTTGCGAGCAGCAAGAGTCTGAAACTAAAATTTGTTTAGGAAATACAGTCCACTGCTATTTTGTGCATATAAGACTTTTGTCTTACAGTTTATTAGTTATTTTAA
>JBAGKJ011222193.1:0-10853 GCA_037179465.1 Phronima sedentaria | reverse complement strand
CATATCTAGCTAGGTTTAATTGCAGCGTGATAATAAATTCCAACCCCTAAAGAACCTTCGACGTAACCCAATCGATCAGCTCTACAAAACCTTTCATCCCCAATGCCAAAAAAACTACAACACATATTTATAAAGAGCATATATGCAATGTCCTTACAAAACTTCGCAAGGCAACCACAGCACCAAAATTCAACAATGTACCGCACTATAAAAATGATAAACCATTAAACAAAACTCAAACCTCATCCAAATAAATTCTTAATCTACACCGGATTTACAAGCAGACAAGAAAAAAACACTCTGCAGCCCCGATTTACGGATGATAAAAGCAGACTCCACTAAATATACAAGGAAAAACAAGGTAGTTACATATATACAAAGAAGGTTATTAGTAGGGGAAAATGGGCCCCCTACATTCCTCCCCTCCCCGGAGAAAACAGAGAAAAGTCCCTTCAACGTTGAAGGAAACTTCCTCCCATCCCCAGAGAAAGAATGGTTGAATTGCAGTCTCTAATAGACCTAGCTACTGTGTATTCGAGAGTGTAAGGCTGTACATGAGGATACAGCCGCGGTGGGCCACGGGATCTAGTCCTACGAGGCGACACCTGAAACAGTACACGGCCTTGCCGGCCAGACACCCTCGGGATTCTCGGAGTACTCACCTCCAAATCCCCAGGTTCTTCAATGGCCTCAGCAACAGAGGCAAACTCCGAAAAGGCTTCATCGACCCCATTCGGGTTTACCAGCGAACTTCCTTGATCTCTAACATCATATATCGTAGTCATATTATTTAATTCTATCTCCGCCCACGTCAACCCAGTTGAACTTCCCGCCGACTGTTCATCTGGGCTCGCAGGACTCGTGGACATTTCCCAGAATTCTTCAGCATTTTGCAAAAAGAAACCGTTCATCTTAGTTTCCGTAGGGAGTACTAAGGTTGTCTCGAGGTCGTTAAAGAGAACAGAGTTCTTTACCAACGACAAACCTGTCCCTTCAATCCAAGGGTCCTCTTCGACATTTGAAGAAGAGCGTATATCACGTGGGTCGACCTCCGCGGATGCGGTGAAGAGGTGGTTATCAGCAGGAATATTTTGTTGTATCCTGGTTCTCTCCTCTGTACCCATCTGGAGCCCCTCAATAAGACTTCCAGTAAGAGTAGTTGCACTTCTCATTGGAGGTTCAACCCCAACTTTATGAGGAGTCCCCTCGCTTGGAGGACCAGGATCCCACAATGGGTGAACATCGTAAAGTCTACGATGGAGACTAGAGTCACGTTGAGAGGTCCTTGCACTACTCGTGGTCTTACAGACTTCCTCGGATTCTGAAGAGTTAGTTAAACTGCCACGAGATCCACAGGAGGAGCTTGTCCGTGGCTCTCGCACAATACTAGAGACTAGTTCCCCCGTGGCACTCGCATCATCACGGCCAGAATCCTCAGCAGAGGTTGAGGACTTAGACTCCCAAACAAAGCCAGGCTGTAGAAGAGCAAAATATGGGTGACTTTGTATGTATTGTGGTACCGGTACGAAGGGCCGCAGTTTGGAATGATGAGCCCTAATCCTTCCAGTTTCCGTTAAGAGTTTGTAGGTTACATTATTTTGGTCAGCTTCTAAAATTTGAAAGGGACCCTCAAAACGGTCAACAAATTTATTCGTAGTTTCATTTCCCTTTATAACTGCCTTCTTCATAACATAATCCCCCACAGAGAAAGGACTGAAAGAAGGATGTCCTTCCCTCCAACACACACGCTCCTCTTGCGGTATAGTCGGCATAGCCGTGTATTTGTGTTGGATGTGAAGAATGAAATCGGCAGGGGAATTGTTTATCGATGCCTGTAGCGTAGAGTTATATACAATAAGTGCTTTCGGCAAAGATTCTATCCATCTAGTGGGACTTGTCGCATCGACGCGCAAGAGTTCCAACAATGTCCTATTCGCACGTTCAACCAGACCGTTACTGGTTGGCTGGTGTGGGGTGGTGAACTGATGAACAATATCATACTTAGCGAGGATTCTCTTGAAAGGTCCACCGACGAACTCCGGGCCATTGTCGCTTAGTATGCGGCGAGGCTTAAAGACCAAATTTGGCAAAACTCTGGATTCCAGAGCAGTTGCAACAGTCACCGAGGTTTTCGATCTTATTGGCACTGCACATAACCATTTTGTGTAATGGTCAATTACCACTAGGAGACCAACGAAACCAGCACTAGTTCTCGGTAGGGCCAATAAATCTACTGCAACTAGTTCACCAGGGTAACTAGTTTGTATCTTATGGAGTGGGGGAGAAATTATAGACGCACTTTTCCCCCTTTGACACACCAAACAAGACGTGGTAACATCACCGGCCACCTGATGTATACTTGGGTGCCAAATATGGGATTTTAACAAATCCACCAATTTGTTCCTGCCAATGTGGTTCATTTTATAATGTACCACAAGCACAAGCTCTATCAGAAATTCGAAATCTACAATGACTGCGGGTATGGAATCCCCAGACTGGTAAACCATTACCCCGTTTTGCCACTTTATACGATGTTTAAATCTCTTGAACCTGCTTATAGACTGCGGCCAATCTCTAACATTGACCGCCAAGCAGCTAGAAAGTTCCCTCAACGTTGAAGAAACTGACTGCAGCTTCAAAACATCCCCGTGGGAAAACAGTGGTGTAAGCTTCCCAATCTGTCCACGCGAGCGTTCTAGGCCAAAAGAGAGATTTTTCTCTTCGTTGTCTATGTTCACTTGCTTTACACTGGGTCCCACGGTAGCAAAACCTTGAGATAAAATTCCCACCACGTTCATAGAAGTTGGTTTCGGGGCTTGAAACCTTCTTGAAAACTTTTCAAATCTAAACTCATACTTACTGAAGTCCAACTCAGCCCAATGCTTATCAAGGAAGTCAGCTCCGAGTATCATACAGAAAGACATAAAACGATCTTCCATAACCACGAATTCATGAGCCACCGTGAATCCCTCAGCCAGGGACACTTCTACCGTTGTGGATCCTTTGACTGGACTTAGTTTCTCTCCAAAACCACTGATAGTTAGCCCTGGGTTCAGATCAATTGTCAGATTCCCCAGACTCTGGAAGAGGCTCACTGAAACACAGCTAACTTGAGCGCCCGTATCAATGAGAGCACAAAACCTCTCTTCCCCCACGGTAACAATCATACTGGTATCATGGGTCACAGGGTGGAGGTCACACCATAAGTCTTCAGAGTTATTAGCTACACGAACCTCTCGCACCTCTACGAGATCACCATCATTCCAATCTAAATCAGGATGAGACCTAGCTGAGATTAGGGATGGTATCTCCGTCGGGGTGTAACTGGTAGTTTCTACCAGCGGGTTGTAATGTATACCTGCTATACACTGCAGGTGGACTCTTGGGCTATTCGCAGTTAGTCTAAGACTGCTTGGAACCCAGAAGACTGGCCTCTCTCCTCCGTAATGTACGATGACAGCACATTTAAAAATTAGGGAAAAAGCATATAAAACTTCAACCCCAAGTAATTGACCCTGGAGCTTCATCAGTCTGAGTTTCTTGCGAACTTGGCGATCAAGAGAAACTCCTACCTCCTTCGGGTTGTGCAAAATTTTGTCTACCAAAGCTTCCCTTAGATTAAGTGTGGAAGGAAAACTTGGTTTTAATTTCAAAATTGAATGTAGCTTAAATAAGCTGTCGGCAAGAGAATCTGCGCCTCCTGGTACACTTTCAAGTAACACCAATCCTTGTGGGATCGTGTTGCACACATTAGTCCGCTCAATGCGGCTACCATGTACAGACAGGCGGGAAAGCGCATCCGCAGCAGTATTACTTTTGCCAGGCAGGTATCTTATTTGGAAACTGTAGTCTGACAGATCCTCAAGGGTTCTGGCTAACCGTGAATCTATAAGCTGCATATTCTGCAGGTAAATCAGTGGTTGGTGATCTGTGAATACCAGAAATTCAACACCAACAAGGAAATGTCTGAAAGTCTTAATACCCCAACGAAGAGCAGCCAACTCTAACTCAATGGGAGAATAATGCAACTCTGCAGCTTTAAAGGTCATTGATGCGTAGGCAATTATTCGCAGGTCACCATTTTGGTTTTGAGCTAGGCAAGCGCCAGCGCCCACTCCCGAAGCGTCCACATAAAGCTCAAGTGGCATTGCACCTTCGCCATAATTGGGAAAGTTTAGCATGACGTCTTCCTTTATCTTCTCCTTAAGAAGATTAAAGGATTCCTCCATATCTGGTGTCCAAATCAATTTCTTTGATCCCCTTCCGACCAGGCGACTACTCAGAGGCTTTTGCAGAACTGAAAAATTCTCAACGAATTTCCGTTGAAAGTTCACCAAGCCCAAGAACTCTCGCAACTGTCGGACAGTATCAGGTTTGGGGAAATCTTTCACCTTCTCCACGAAAGCTGGAGGCTTCCTAAGGCCCTCTCCACTTACTAAGTGTCCTAGGTATTCCACCTCCTCACAGAGAAATTTACACTTGGTTGGCTTCACCTTGACACCATGATCCGACAATGTTTTGAGAACACGATCGAGAAGTTCAAGGTGTTCCTCAAACGTATCAGTCATGATTAGAACGTCATCTATATACACGATTACCTTTCCCCAAGAAAACTCTGACAAGATCTGCTGCATCACCCGTTGGAATGCGGCCGGGGCATTCCTAAGGCCGAAAGACAGACGCTTAAATTGCCAGTGGTTATGGGGCGTAGAAAAAGCCGTATACTCCCGCGAGTTCTTCTCCAACGGGAGCTGATAGTAGCCACGTACGAGATCGAGAGTTGAGAAATATAGCTTCCCGTGGAGACTATATATAGAATCGTTAAGATTTGGGAGGGGGAACCGGTCTGGCTTAGTTACTGCGTTTAGGCGTCTATAATCCACGCAAAGTCTTAACGTACCGTCCTTTTTTCGAACGGGCACGATGGGCGAGGACCACGCAGACTTACTTGGTTCGATTATGTCCAGCAACTGTAGCTCCTTACATTGTGCCTCGATCTCCGCTGCTACTGGATCTGGCAGCCTTCGAGGTTTCTGATAGATCGGAACGTCACTAAGAAGATCAATGCGATGTTCACTGTCGGTAAGAATGCCGATATCGTGATCACCTTCACTGAGCACCTCACAGTGCCGGTCCAAAAGTTCTAATAATCTTTGTTTTTCTTCAGGTGAACAATTTGACCCAAGTTCGATGGACTCTGGATCAGTTTTGCCAACGGATTCATCAGTTATGCAACCAACGCTTCTCACCCCTGTTTCCAAGTTTGGAGATGTGACTTGTACAGACCTCAAGTACCCAAGGACGCTCCCGCCAAGCACCCTCTGGTCATCACAGCAGCAGTTCTCAGCAAGCACCTCCAGACCATCTGAAAGTTCACATATCCCGGACTTTACTCTTACAGGAGGCGTGCCACCGCATCCTTCAATCAGGTACAGCTCAGTATCCGCATTACATTCAAGCGGCGGGATCTTAACGGCAACCATTTCAATACCTCCTGGAGTAATGGTACACGTATTCTTTACCACGCAAGGTATCATTCTATGATGCACTAGTATATCTTTGGAGAAATAGACATCGGTTATGTATCCTGCTTTTGACTTCTGACTCAATCTTCGTTCCTTCAGGTTAACCCTCAATTTATTGGATTTAAGAAAATCTACTCCAAGTATCAAGGAAATATTATGTCGGTTGTCAACAACTGAACATGTCAAGGGGGCTAACTGTAACCCTCTTAATTTTATCTCTATTTCCGTGCTGCCTACAATACTTATTCGATTACCATCGCCGAAACCATAAATTACTTTATTTTCCGGGGTATAGTCCAACTGAAGCTGTTGTACCATGTGCAAGCTGATTATGCTTTCTGCCGAACCAGTATCTATTAGTGCAGTCACTTTTTCTCCCTTTACATTCAATGGGAGAACAAGTCTGTTTTCAACTTCCCCTCTGGCGAGACAAATTTCTTTCCATCCCTCAACAGGCGGTTGTTTACATATGTATCTAGAATCAATGGAAGCGGAGAGCTGCTGAGACGTCCAATCGCTATCCAAAGTGAAACCCGCGGTATTATCTTTTAACAAGGGTCCACTCTTGGTTACCTCGCATGATGGTTGTAAGACTTCTGACAAGTTCTCATAAGAAGCTTTCACAGTGTCACCCGATTCTGACAGACTTTCAGAAGAGAAACCCTCTATGGTCTGGCGGGTATACACTGGGTTTTCATTGAGATCCTCTCTGACTAAACAATTATCCCAGAGTTCACCCGGTTTGCCAACGTTGGCTTCCGGGGACTCTTCCGAATCTCCTTCGTCCAAGTTCTCAATTCCAGAAACAATCTGGGCCATCTTATCCCCCTCACTGTCTAAACCTTGGCCCTCAGATTTAGACACTAGGCGTTTAAATTAGATGAATGGTCGGCCTGATCGTGGCAATCCTTACCGAGATGTGGTCCCTTACACAACGGACAAACTAGAGGAGGGTCACTGGGTCTAGATTTGAATCTAGGACAATCCTCTATTGAATGCTCCGCTGAGCCACAGATTTGACATAACCCATTCTTTTGCCAACAGTACGTATCCGTGTGTCCTCTCTTACCGCACCACTGACACACCATTTGTCTTCTAAAATCTGGACTTCCCCCAGACTCTCGTCCCAAGAAAGACCGATTCTCAAAGGACACTGATCTCTGAGTTTTGGTGGAAGGTGAATATCCACTAGGTCTTAATTGGTTAGATCTTGTATCTGGTCTACTATACCAAACATCTTCGATCTCTACTACACTTTCAGGAGAAGAGTCCCGTCTACGGTGTTTCCGTTTACGATCCTCCTCCTCCGCCAGCGCCAAGATCTGGGACCAACGGAGTTTTCTCCCTTTGTTGTGTAATACCAAGCTACGTTCAGAATCCTCCAGTGCCTGGCTAAAATACCTAGGGACACTTTTAAAATACTTCCTACGCAACTGGCGTTCCCTTTCAATTTCATCAGGGAAAGCTTTCGCAGCAATGCGTTCTAATCGCAACGCATATATGCTCAAGGAATCATCATCTGACATTTTTGCTCGCTTAAAATCAGACTCTCCTTGGCTGCGCCGGTTTGTTCTTTCAGTCTTATACCAGCTCAAGAGCCTATCTCTAAGCAGGGGGTATTTTATTTTACTTCCCTCCATTGCTTCATATGCCCTCTTTATCGGTCCTTCCAGGTAAGTCGCTAAATGTTTAGATTTTTGCTTCTGGGATCCCCCATAGCGAGCATCGAAGTATTCTTCATATTCCGAAAGGAAATCCTTAAGAGAAGAGCCATCCCTACCATCGAACTTCGATGGGGGCACAAAGTCTTTCGGATACCTTAAAGCAGATAACAGTTGGCTCAGGTCGCCCAAGCCACCGTTGAGATTTGGTCGACTATGTCTGCGTCTTGAACTACTAGATACTTCGGTTGAAGAGTTTGCAGATGTATCCGTGCGGCTGTGTGTTAACACCTTTGGAGGAACGGAAGCAGCACTAATATCACTCCTACGTCTGCTAGAGTCTTTGTTCGCCCAATTCCGAGGGTGTGTAAATTCCTTCCGAGAAGCGATAGACGTATTAGAATCACTTCCAACTCTGCTAGATTCTTTGTTCGCCCAATATCCGTTCCTTTTCGGACGGCGCCCCAAGGAGTCGCTTGCATCACTGCTAGAAGAGATCCGTCTGTTACTACCGGAGCGTGGGGTTGGTTTCTTGGGAGGAAGTTTCCTAGTTTGCTTCGGTAAAACCGATGCCAGAGGTATGCCTCTTTCCAGTTTACTCCAGACGGTACTCCGAGAGAGTTCCCCCAGGTACAAAAACCAATCGTTGAAGTTCATCCTATGTGGCAAATCTTTTCCAGTAGAATCGGTTGGAAATAGATTTCTTCTATTTACCAGATTAGTGAAAAATGTCACAGCATGGAAGCCTTCACTCCCATTGGTAGGAGGGAAAGTCGGGACAGAGTCCGCATATCCAGGATATGGTAACATCAGGTTTCGAATAATTTCGATAGAATTCAACATATCTTTATTACAGTGTGGCGACAGGAAATGTCCAGTCAGAAAAGCTTCCTGTATCTCTGGCTGTGAGAACCGAGACAATAATCCCTGTAATGCCACATAATCAGTTAGAAACTTCCGAAAATTATCGGGAACTCTCTCGGCTGGCTCTTGCCAAGACCGCGAATGATCATACACTAAGGGTTTTGAATCAGGATTACCCTGATTTGAATGGAGTTTCGGACTGCTATTCCCTTCATCCATGGCGAAAGGTCCGCCAACGTTGGCTGCCTCCGCCATAAAGAAAGATACAAAAAAAAAACTAGTATAAGTTGTCAGTCAATGAGGTCCCGGGTCTGGGCACCAAAGATTTGTTACGGAGGTACGCAACAAACTTAAAAATATATATGAAGTCCGGACCTCAGAGCTGACAACAGAGCGAAAACCCAAATGAGTACATGTTAATTCACCTATATACCTCCTAAGGCGACAAAAACTACCCTCTTAGGATCCCAACCCGCTACAATAAGGGTTTCACTGAGTTGAATTCGTAATACAAAAAAAAACTAACGCTCACACAATATATTTGGAAAAATTAAAGTCCTACCAAAAATAAACATTTGTAACCAACCATAAAAAAAACAATCTGCCCTGGATCTTAGATCACGTTCTATAGTGGTGCATAAAAAAAACTCTGGATTACGTAAGCCCCAAAAAACAAGCCTAGATCGCTTCCCAACAACTAGCTTACAGTCAGCGACAGGGAAAAGCTAAACTATTCGCAGGGAAAAGCTAAACTATTAAAGCTCTATTCGCAGGTTGCTTACAGACGCGAGCAGAAAATTAAGTTTAAATTCAATATCGCTAGTATGGGGGGTACACGTTACCAATTTAAGAGTTTCTTAGAGGATAAACGTTTGATGTTTATCAATCCAATGGCGTAAGTATTTTTAAGAAAACTTCCAAAGTCAAATAATGAGTCCGCAAATTTTTATAGAATACATATAGTTACAGAGGTTAGTAAAATGGAAAAAAAGTTAGAGCCACATAAATAGGATAGACATGCGAAGAAAACAAATTATCATTCACAGAAAAACTATTCAGATTAAATAAATAAGTCTTACACCTTTGTACAGTCGATCTCAATTTCCCTACACCTCAGTCTAAAATGCATAAGCTAAAGTTATGATTACACCTTAACTGCAAAAGTATAATAGGTATGCGCGCAACTATATATGTCGTGGATTCTTATGGATGTCCTAGCGGAAAAACTCCAACCGCACTTCAGTCAGCAGTTTCCTGTCATAGTCCTCCGTTCAGGTGGACGAATCTTAGTCACTTAGTCTTAAACTGCTGGATCTTAAAATCTTCGTGGGCGAAGTTGATTTGAAATCCTCTTGAACTTCAGCTTGCGCACTTGTCTTTTTGTGGGGGGGTACAGACTTGTCGCCCTACAAAAGACGTAAAAACCCTCTTTAGTCCCGTCAAAAACTTCAAATTTAGTTTAAAAATGGTAGTAAGATTAAAAATTCCAAGCAAAAAAAAAAAAATAATAATTAAGGTTCAGTTAAACATCACTCATTTTAGGAAGCCAAAACTAAACATATTTTAAATTGAAATCACTCTAGCAGCAAAACTTTAAGTTATGTTCCCAGGATGTAAAGTACCTAGACATAAAGTCTAAAAAATCTTAGCCTTGTGGCCAATCCCCAAAACAAGAGCAAATTACATTGGCCAAATTCTTAGAACCCACATGTTAGCCAAATTCTCCATTAACTCCTAATTGAAGAGAATTCACAGTAATTTAGGTTCTTTTACCAAACATATCATCCAATCATATAAACTCTTAAAAGTTAGATTTAAATATCCAACAAAGTAAAATTAAGTCCATTCAGAGACCAAAACAAAGTTTAAAGTTTGTGAAACCAAATAAATGTATTTATTTTATATCAAAACCATTTAAATCATTCTATCAAAAATTTCTGGTCGTAAACTAAATTTTAGAACCCTAATCAATATTCCTCCCATATCACAACCCTAGGCAATCTTTTCCCGCCAATTTACCTTCTCGTCTGAATATTCAATTAACCCTCTTACCCAAAATATCTGCTAACCTTTTCTGCGGGCGAAGCTCTCAGATGACGAAGTCTTACTATATTTGGTTAAATTGCAGAGATGTATTTTTTCTTCAGTCCTCTTCAGAAATATTTAATCGTGGGCAAAAAAATAAGTTTGTAGCGTGTTTGAGTCTTTACCACACTTAACTTTTACGATAAGATATCTGCAAAAGATTAAAACGCAAGACATTCAACTCACACTATACCAGTAGATAGCCAAAAAAACTCCATCAGCTTAAAACTATCGAAAAAACAAACATCCAACCAGTTTAGAAGAAACTAAAATTTAAGAAGTTTTAATAAACTAAATAATCCAATTCAGATCCCTTAAGTCCCCTCAAATATCTACCCGAGCTAATCATATACCCGGAAAAAACAGCCAAAACATTAAGTCTAACAACATCCCAACCATAATCTAAATATTTTAAGAAAACTATACAAGACAATATTACCTATTTTATAACAAAACCCATGAAAGACCAAAGCTTAATGGAAAGCTTCACAGTCTCATTTTTAAGACTAAACCTGGCAACAACTCCGGATAAAAATTGCCACAAAGTTTCTGCGGCAGCTTCTCAAATTTTAGATCCCGAAAACTAAAACCCAAAAAATTAAAGAATAACTTTGCTAAAACGCTAAAATCTGTACTTTCCCCATATCTAGCTAGGTTTAATTGCAGCGTGATAATAAATTCCAACCCCTAAAGAACCTTCGACGTAACCCAATCGATC
>JBAGKJ011222192.1:0-16833 GCA_037179465.1 Phronima sedentaria | reverse complement strand
TGTTAGCTAGTGGGATGAATAAGCATAGAATCTATGTAGATGATACATGGTTCAACATGTGGTAATACATAATATGTTGTTGACGTGATTTAAGGGAGTGGAGAGAGACAGGTTTTCTCTCTATTTTCTCCAGACTCTTCTATAATTATTTCAACTTAGAATAATGAGATGTTTCAGATTAGTATTGGTATTAGTCAAAGCGTTCTAAATCTGTTGGTAGCTTTCAAAAATGAGATAAGGATATTTATAATGCTCATATTTTTCCTTTGGTCTTCCCCTTCTCCTAGCAATATTTTCCATGTTGGGTTTGTAATTCCTTTCTGTCTTAAGTTTGTTAACATCTGTCTTCTTTGCAGAGTGTATGCTGGACATCTAAATAGGAAATGATCAGGTGTTTCAAAAGTTTCTTCTTGAAGACATTCCTCATTAGGGCAGTAGGGTTCTGGTACAATACCAAATCTATTTAGACTGGCGTTGACGCCTATATGACCAATTCTGAGTCTTCTAAGGACAACTTGGGCCCTTCTATTATTTACATAATTTATTACATTTTTCTTATTTTCAAGTTTGTCTTTAATATTTCTTAAAAACATTCCTTTTGACGTTAATCTAGCTGAAAAATCCCAATAGTCATTCCAATAGCTAATAAAATTTATTTTAATAATGGACATGTACTCATTAGGAGTCAGTTTGAAGAGCTCAACTCTATCATTGTTATGGGCAAAATTAGCAGCCTTATCAGCTATCTCATTTCCTGAGATTCCTACATGAGATTTAACCCAATGTAAGAGCACTGTATTATTAAAATTTAATTCTGACAATTTTCTTTGTATATTTGAAATGATAATTTGATAATTATTAGGCCGTGTCTTTATTATTGATTGAAGAGCAGATTTTGAGTCGGAAAAAATAATATATTTATTATTAGATATTCCGGAAAGAGAATCTAGGGCTTTATTTATAGCGAACAACTCTGCTGATATAACAGAATGTTCATTTCGAAGTTTCCAGCAATTGATTCTGTTGAGATCTCTTATATAGATAGCACTTCCAACAGATATCTCAGGATCCTTCCTCTTAGAACCATCAGTATATATCATACGATAATCCGGGAAGCAGCTTAGAATGTAGTGTTTAAAAGCTATGTCACAGTTGAGAGGCAAGTCCGATTGTATTCTAACATAAGAATGTATAGACTTCCATGGGGGAAAAAAATAGTTTCTTGCAGTATCTGTAGTAACTTCTTGTAATTCAAGTTTTCTCTTCCATTCCAAAGATCTGTACAAAAAGGTATTAAATGATGGGGCCTGAGTTAGATCACATATTTTCAAGAACTTCGCAGTATGATTGTTATCAACTTTGAGTTTCACATACTTCTTAATGCAGTTAAAGCCAACTTGTAATTTGAGTGGAGGTATATGTGACTCCACTTGCAGGGACAGTATTGGAGAGGTTTTCCTAGCACCAAGAATCATTCTAAGTGCACTATTCTGTATTGTTTCTAGTTTTTGTAGTAATTTATTTCCTGCATAATAGACTATATCACCATAGCATATCTTTGCTCTTATGTATGAAATATAGAAATTTCTTAAAACTTTCTCAGAGGCTCCATAAACATTTGATGATATAGCCTTCATAAGGTCTAATCTCTTTCTAGTCTCAGAAATAAGGTAGGTTATATGATCTCTCCATTGTAATTTAGGGGAGTCTATTACTAATCCTAATAATTTATGCGATTTCTTATATTGTAAGACTTGGTTGTTTAATCTTACTAGAGGATATGTAATTCTTTTCTTAGTAAAATATTGTAGAATGCACTTGTCTGGATTGATTTGAATACCCCACTGTTTAGTCCAGTTTAATATCTCCTTGAGATAATTTTCCAACTTTTTCTTCGTTTCTTGAATATTTGAGCCTACTGTAACAACTGTTATGTCATCTGCGTAAATTAATGTGTGTATACCTTCCCTTCTTGGAATATCGTGAATCATTAGATTAAATAACAAAGGTGAAAGGGAAGATCCCTGTGGAGTACCAGCATTTAAACCGTATTGATCAGATTTAGCACCAGCCACTGTAACCATTATTCTCCTTTCTGTCAAAAATTGTCTAATAGTTTGTAGCAATTTACCTTGTATTTTTGCTTGTATAAGTTTTAATAACAGACCTTTGTGACAGACTGTATCAAAAGCCGATTGTAAATCAATACAAACAGAAAGGGCTATTTCATTAGAATTTATTGCTGACCTTACTATATGTTCGAATTTTAAAAGTATGTCAATTGTACCTTGCCCTTTTCTAAAACCATGTTGATTTTCAAATAGCGTATCATTGCTTTCAACTATATACTCTAGCCTTCTCTGTATGATACGCTCAAAAATTTTACTAATGCATGGTAAAAGTGAAATTGGTCTAAAAGATTTAGCCATTTCTTCTGGTTTTCCTTCCTTCTTTATAGGGATGACATCAGCAAGCTTCCAGCTGTCTGGAAAGTAATTTAAATTAAAGCAAAGGTTGTATATATATAATAATTGTTCAAGGTCTTGCGGTTTTAAGGCTTTAATTAATGGGTATGTTATATCATCATGCCCTGGAGCAGTATTTTTAGTTTTTGATAATGCTGTATCTAATTCCTCAATTGTAATGGGGCTGTTATAGTCTAATAGATTGCCTGATTTTGCAGCGGTTATAAATTCCTTATCAAAGTTATTTGTATTCTTGGAAGGATTCCCTTTATTGGCAACATTTTTAAATTGTTCTGCGAATATATTAGCTTTTTCTTTGGGATCTGTAATAACTTCATTTAAGTCATTGAAAAGTGGTTTAATATCTTGATTGGTATAACCCTTTATAGCTTTAATTTTTTTCCAAATTGTGGAAGTAGGCGTTTTATAATCAATAGTGGAGACAAACTTATTAAATGAATCTTTCTTAATTTTCTTGGTGAGGTCGGACAAAGTCTTTGCCCTTTCCTTATAAAGCTCTATATTAACTAATGTGGGGTTGCGATCAACTACTTTTTTTGCTCTTCTTCTTTGTGCAAGTGCGAAACTACACTCTCGATTCCACCATGGTGCTCTTTTCACTGTTCTGGGATTACCACTGGTTTGTCCAATATATTTGGTTGCTGCAGCTATAATTCTGGAATTAAAGTCCAGTAGGAGATCTTGAATGCAGGCTGGTTTGTATATACTAGGGGGTGAAATATTATTTTTGAAAGTAAATAAACTTTGGTCTGTTATTTTCCATTTTTTCCTAGTCTTAATAGGATAAAAAGCCGGCCTTAAGTTTGTAGTGATTTCCACTGGTAAGTGGTCACTACCAATATCTCTCAGTGTTCTCACAGATGTAAGAGCTGCTAAGTTTGCAGAGGTCAAACATAAATCCAAGCATGATCTGGTATAATTTGAAACATTTATATGCGTATAAAAATTTACTGGGGTTGTTAAACATATATTATCATTATCTATTATATTTTCCAATGTTCTTCCAGTTGCATCACTTGTTGTTATTCTAGTGTCAAACATTGAAGAATGAGCGTTGAAATCTCCAATAATTATATATTTAGTTCCTAATTGATCTATATAATGTCTAATTTCTTGAATACATAAATTTCTATTTGGATTATATACACTTAATATTGAAACATAATTACTAGTATTCTCATATATTCTAATGGCTTGGACCTCCAAAATGCCTTGATTAAAAGGTTGCAAGTCAATACTTTTATATTGTATGCCTCTTTTTATAAGAAAACCTAGTCCACCACCTAAAGCCCCTCCTGGGCGATGCCTCCAAAGAGCATTGTAACCAAGAAACCTTGGCTCATTTCTCCTTATCCATGTTTCAGATAAAGCAACATAGTGAGGATTTTCCTTATATATTAATAATTTGAGTTCCCCTAACTTATTATTTACACTTCTGCAATTTATTTGGAAACCAATAAGATCATTATACTGCCTAATTTGCAGTTTTTTCCATTTTCTTAGATTTCTTCTTTTTCTTCTTAAATTTTTTATTTTTTTTACAGTGGTCACTAAGGATGGAATCCACTTGGGATTCAGAAGTTACTGAAAATGTATCTTCAGTAGATAGCACTATATTTTCAGATTTTCTTTTACTATTTTTAATATTGAAGTTATTAAAAATTGCCTTATGTATTGTAGCTTCTATGTCAGTCTTATCAACATTTGTCATTATTTCAATCAAACAACTCTTTAACATTAAAACAAATTCTTCTTGATTAAAAGTTATCTTTTCATCAGGCTTCTCTAGAGGTTCCTTTACATGATGAGAAACTTGTTCTTTATCATATGAAGTTTCAGGGATTTGGCTATATGAAAAATTGGATCTATTGACTCTGGTAGCTGAGGCATATGAATTAGGCTGCATAGTGCTATTTTTTGGTTGCTTATCAGAAACAATTTTCTTTGCTTCCAAAAATGTTAGGTTCTCACTAGCTCTGCACTTTTCTATCTCTTTACCATATTGGTAATACTTGCATTGAGTCGAATTTGCAGTGTGCTTCCCTTTGCAATTTGCACAAGATAGGTCATTGTTATTAGGGCAATCATTTTTAGAATGTTCACCACTGCACAGCATACATCTTGCTTTCGACTTACATGCCTTTGCGGTATGTCCCATTCGTTGGCAGTTATAGCATTGAAGGGGGGCAGCTGTATAAGGCCTGACTTTATAATATGAGTATAGTACTGTGACTGCTTCAGGTAATTTATTACCTGAAAATTTTATTTTTACTGCTAGGGAGTTTTCCCAAGTAGCATCTGTCTTTTTCTTTAGCCTTTCAACATCTATTATTTTTATATTCTCATTTGAATTTGAAATTTTAAGAGCATCTTTTAGTTCAGTAGGAGTTACATCCTTGCTAACTGGAGAGATTACCCCGAATCTAACTGGCTCGAATATACCTGGGTTTGTAATGGAAACTTTCCATTTACCTAGCGTTACAATTTCCAATAATTTTACCCTGTCTGTATCTGCAAGAATATCACATTCTAATATAAAGAGTTGCTTCTTCTTATTAATTTTAATATTGAGATTTGGTATGGCTTTGAAAGGACTGTTGTTAACTATTCTTGAAATTTCAAAAGGGTTTAGAATTAAATCTTTTGAGTCTGGTTTGATAATAAAAATCGTTTTATTTGGAGTCATATTTGACAATCCAAAATCTTCTCTATGCAAAGCTGGTGTTCTTTGGCTATAGTTATTTTCATTATCAGTACCTCTGCGAGACATGGCTGTCCTGCAAGGTACACAAACAACAAAGAAGCGCACCTACCTACCTAGTTACAGTAAACTGGAAACAAAAGGACTTGACAAACATAAAAATATACTGAAGAAAAACAACAACATAAAACAATCAACAAAAGATATTAACCGAGAGTAATAAATTAACTTCACCGGAATGTATGGGGAAGCAGTGACAATAACACACACAACTATCGCGAACCGTAGCTTAGATAGGAATGACACACACAACCTTAACGTATCCCTGCGAACTCCTTGGTGCACTTGAGTTACTTCCAAACACTGTAACTGTAATTATGGCTTCTCACTCCAGAAGAGTCATGCTGCCATTCTGTATGATTTTAACTTTAGATTTCTGTGTCCAAATTCAAATTTTTGAGAAATTGTAGCACCAGCTTGCTTGGGAACGGCGGTGATAGTATAGTTGGCAAATCCATGGTAATTTTCTTCATTTTGCAGAAAAGATGAAGCTCGTTTCTTGCATTTCGGAGAAAAGGACAATCGATAAAGATATGTCTAATACTTATATTCTGATTGCAACCAGGGCACGTTTTTGGTTCAGTCTTCTTGAAGAAGTGGCCATGGGTCATATTGGTTGTGCCAAGTCGGAGCCGAGACATGGTGACTTGTGTTCTCCTTGGATCAGCATCATAAGCTATAGGTCCGACTTTAGGCTTGTGTCTAGTGAGTGTCTCTCCAAATTTTAGCCAGTCACTATTCCAATCTCTTTCGCATAAATGGTCAATATATCTTTTCGATTCAATATAAGGCATGGGAATGTTTTTTATAAGGCACAATTTAGTTGCCATAACTGCATATTTGTCAGCATTCTCATTCCCGAGTATTCCCATGTGACTTGGAACCCATTCAAAACATATTTTGTTCCTATCCACTTCATACAAAATTTTTGTTATGTCTAGTTTGATATAGTGCTTCTGACTACAGAGGTTATTTAGCATTTTTAGGACACCAAGAGAATCAGATATAATTAGGAATTTACCAGGCATGTGGGCAACTTTCTTTACAGCTAAGAAGATGGCATGCAATTCGGCTGTGAATATGGATGTGTTGTTAGGCAATCGGCAGGTTAGGATGAAATCTTGGTGCCAGACACTGCAAGCTGCCAAGGCCCCTTGACACGATCCATCCGTATAGACAAGTTGATGGTATGGATATTTGTTCTCAATAAGATCAGAAAATCTACTTTTCCATATATTTTCTGAAGCGGATTCTTTAGGCTTATCTGCAAGTGTCCAACTTACATTGACGCTTCTGTACTCGTATTTTAGTTTCATTGCATTTTTCGGAAAAAGAAGGGGATCGAAGCCAATCTTCGCGAATTCTCTATGCATAATGTCTAAGGATGAAAGTTTATAGTTACTGGAGAGAAATCTGTATCGACCCATATTATTTATAAGATGATTCCTAACTGGGTGAGTATCAATATTGATAATTCTTGAACCATACTTGAGTAAGATATTTCTTCTCCTAATTTCCAACGGCATCAAGTTAGCTTCAATCTCCAATTTATATGTGGATGTGTTTCTGAGGGCTCCCAGGATTATACGGCATGCATTATATTGTATCCTATCTAGTTTCCTTAGTTGAGTGTGAGAAGCGTTGGCATATAAAAAACAAGCATAGTCAATCTTGGGGAGGATAAGTGTGGAGTAAATTTTTCTTAGACTGTTGCAGTCAGAGCAGAAACGATTAAAGGCAATAACTTTCAAAAGCTGAATGTCTTTTTGACATTTGTTGCGAACTTGATTGATATGTTGAGACCAGGTAAGTCTAGAGTCAAAGGTCACTCCAAGAAAAGTTGCCTTATTTGAGTAACCTATGTTGCTCCCATTCAGCTGTAGATGCCTAGAGGGGATAGCTCGCTTAAAAGTGGTTATCATGGCATGAGTCTTGGTATGTGATATCTGAAGTCCCCAGGTATGAGTCCACTCTTCCAGTTGATCTAACGCTAACTGTATATTACATATGCCTTCATCTAGGTCTTCACACACCAACCAGAGTGCACAGTCATCAGCATATAGGGAGTTTTCAATTCCCTCAGGCAGCTCGTCAAAGAGGTCGTTAATGAGGATGGAAAAAAGAGTTGGGCTCAATACTGAGCCCTGAGGAACACCAGAATGTAACGGATAGTTGGGGGATTCAGTGTCTCCAAGTTTGACTGATATCCTTCTGTACTGTAGGAACTGTTGGATGTAGTTAGCTAGTCTTCCATTCAGACCCAGATCTCTTATTTTAAGTAGTAGGCCATGATGCCAAACTGTATTGAATGCCTGCGAAATATCTAAGAACACTGAAATACAGTATTTGCCCTCTCTAAGGGCTCTGTTAGCTGAATGATGAAAACGGCAGAGCCCATCGTATGTGCAGTGAGAGGCCCTGAATCCACTTTGATAAGGAGAAAAATAATCTTTGCTTTCCAAAAAATTACATAGCCTTCTATTTAACATTTTGCCCATTACCTTACTAAGACAGTTTGTCAAAGTAATGGGCCTATAAGATTCCAGTTTGGTTTTAGGTTTATTCGGTTTTAAAATTGGTATGCATTGGCCTTCTCTCCACTGGTGTGGGAAACCATTCTCAAAAACATAGTTGAAAAATTCCAAAAGTTTCAGAAGTTGGTCCCCACTTAGATTTTTAAGTAAATCATAGGGTAAGGAGTCTGGTCCTGGGCTCTTGGAGGAGCATGAGTTCAGAGCCGCTTCCAACTCTTGTATTGTAATTCTCCTATTATATTGTTCTGTGTTGTCATTGCGAAAAGTGATAGGAGAAGCTTCTGCGGCTCTCTTCCTAGATGCAAACTGTAGATCTGTAGTGGTTCCTCCACTTTGTCTTGCGAAGTGTTGAGCAAAGGCATCTGCTACATCATTTTTGTCTTGTATATACGAGTCATTGCATTCAAGGACTATACGTGTTCTAAAAACCTTCCTTTTTAGTTTCCTAATATGGTCCCAAAATTCCTTGGATGTTGTCCTCTCTGTTATATTATCGAGGAAGCGCTTCCAACTGTCCTCTCTTGCTTTATTGGTTGATTTTCTATATAGGGCTCTGGCTTTTTTAAAGGCAATCCAAAGATTTCTGTTACCCTTGTGGTTTCTATATCTGCGTAGTGCACGATTCTTATTAAATTTAGCTGTAGAGCAGCTTTCATTCCAGTAGTATGCGCTTACCCTGTCACTCTCCCCAGATGACTTTCCAATTGTTTCTTCCGCAGCTCTAATTAAGGTATCAGATATAATTCCACAGGCTTGTGTTGGAGTAAGGTATCTATTCACTTCTGGCATTGTAATGTTTGATCTGTAATTTTCCCAGTTAGCTTTTCTTAGTCTCCACCTACCAGGAGTTTTGACTATGGATTCATTTAAGTTTTTAGAGCTGATTACAAGGGGAAAGTGGTCACTGTTGAAGGTGTCATAATGAGCTTCCCAGGAGAGCAGGTCAGCAATATCTCTCGAGCAGACTGTAATATCCAGATGGGAATATTCCCCACTGGCTGTAAGAAAGGTAGGTTCACCAGTATTTAATAAAACAAGATCATTATCTTCAATCCATTTGCAAAGGACTTTCCCTTTGCAGTCATCTTCAGGGGAACCCCAGGTTTGGTGATGGGAGTTAAAGTCTCCTACAAATAAAAATTTTTCATCTATATTTGTCAAGCATGAAAGGTTTAAAAGGAGATTCTCTGGTGAAATGTCAGGAGGAAAGTATACATTATAGATATTAAATTCTTTATTGCTGTGCCACACCTTTGCTCCTACAATCTCAAAATTGTAGTTATTTAGTTCAATTTCCACATTGGGTATATCATTCCTTATCATCAAAGCCACTCCTCCCCCGCCTCTAGTTACCCTATCCTTACGAAATACATTTGAAAAGTTTGAGACAGACATACTATTATTAGGTTTCAGATGAGTCTCTTGTAAGGCAATAACTGTGGGGTGAAGATCATCAAGAGCTTTTAGGAGGTGAGGATATTGGGGTCTGAAGCCTCTAACATTCCATTGTAGTAGCCTAAAGCTATTGAGAGCCATGGTCAATGAATGTCAGGATGTTAGATAGAGCACTGGCAACCATTTCATTTATTTTTAGTATATTTCCAATATTTGTTATGCATTCTATCTTGTCACTTTGGTTTGTAGCAAATATCATTTTCACAGAAAGGGATATGATTTTAGGCAAATTGTTTTTAATCAACTCAATAATAGAGTCACTATTTGATTGTTTTACTTGCTGTTTTTGGCTAAAATAAATATTGCCTGGCTCAGGCCAGGGTGGAGGCAGACCATCCAATAAGGAAGTGGATCGAAAGTCTTGTTGATGCGCAGTATTAGGCAAGTTGGTTCCCGCGGCTTGGAGAGAGCCTTGATCATAGTTAACCTGGCCACATGGGATAGAAGGATACAGTGAGGTGGATGATTCCTGTGAGAAGTCAAAATTAATATCATTGGTGGTTCCAGAAGGACTTTTGTCTATTTGTGATACTTGGCTTATATTTTGACTAAAAGGGCTAGGTTGAGATTGTGTGTTAGGTTTTTGACTCATCCTACCAGTGGAGCTTACAACCCTGTTGGGTATGTTTCTGTTAGGGAGCTTAGGAAAGGATCTGTTATTAAAGGAAATTGAAGGAGCAGTATTACTTGGATTGTTTTGCGATTGGGTGAGTTGCATTCTAGCCGCTGTAAAGCTACATCCTTGGTTTGCGGTAAGAGTGCAAACTTCTTTCTCAAATATATATTTTTCGCATTGTTTGTCAGTTGATGTATGGCTATTTTTACAGTTGATGCACTTGGGCAGTAGGGAATCACAATCTTCGGTTGCATGGTTTGTTGATGAACATTTGGAGCATGTTTTCTGGCTTCTGCAGTATTTGGTTGAATGGCCAAACCTGAAGCAGTTTTTGCATTGCAGTGGACTAGGAAAATACTTGTCCACTTTTAGTATTTGATATCCTAATTTTAACTCAGTTGGAGACTTGCCTATAAAAGTGAATACATATAGTGGCAAATTGTTTCTGTGGTCAGAGTAAAACTTTCTAACTTCCACCACTTTTTGAGACTCAAACATCTCACATATTTCTTCTAGTGAGTCTCTCTGCAACTCAGGTGCCCATATCCGGCCGTAACCAAAATGGGATGCCCAAGCTATCTTGGCAGAGACAGGTATGTTGAGAATAGGATAGGTTTGGCAATTTTTAATTAGTTCTAGTTGTTTTTGAGAATGTACAGTAATTAATAGAGCACCAGATTTTTGGTATTCTACAGTTTTAACTGGTCCACAGATGGCATGTATAGCTTTTTCATTCTTGATGGGGTTATAGCTAGTTAGTTTGTTGCTATTGTCAGTGCTTAGTATTATTATTTTATCTATTTCAGAAGGGAGAGAGTTGGAGTCATTAAGATTTTTCCTAGCACTATTTTTAGGTTTAGGTGTGTTCTTTACTGTATTTGATTGTTCATCATCCGTAGAGATTACTTCACTGTCTGATACAATCATGGGTTGCATTTCAGAAAGTTCCTCATCGAGAGGAGCAAAACTGTTATTTTGAGAGGATCCATTGGTAGTGGGTGTATCCACTGTATCAACTATAGAAGATTTAGCATGGTTATTAGGTTTTGCCTTTTTCATCTCACTTGAAGCTGCAGTAACCAGGGCTATGCCACGTTTATTGTTATTTATGGGAACGTTGCTTTTATCCGGATCCTTTACAGCATTCGAGCCTTTTGGAGGGCGACCCTTTGTCTTGTCAGGATCTTTGATGTTAGGAGCTCGAGGTTGAGACATCCTTAACAGAAATGAACAGAAGAACCGTGCTATATATCAGAGCACGTGTACACACAATAACACCACCAACACAAGAAAAATGCAAAACTCTGGGAGCCAACGGCAGCAGACCAGCAACTGCCTACTCAGCAAGCAGTAACTGTAACTGTAACTGTAAATAAGGCATTTCACTCCTTGAAGTCATAATGCCGGTGAGCCAAGTATTCTTCTATATTTCCTTCTCCAGTGATACACTTCTCAAGAACTCCATGACCAGTTGACTAGGGAAAGGTGGACTGAGTATACTTGTGAGTTGAAACTGAATGTTCTCTTTTCCGCAGTAAACCCTCATATGTTCTCTTTCTTTTTCCATTCCTGGGCATTCGATGAAAATGTGCTTTAGTGTTGCTCTCACGTTGCAGCCAGGACATACTTTAGGGCTACTTTTCTTAAAAAAGTGGCCATGAGTCAGTAGGGTTGTGTTCAAACGTAACCTTGACATTGTAACTTGTGTTCTTCGTTTTTCCTGGCAGTATGCAATATCTCCGAGTTTTGGCTTATGTTCAGTTAATCTGGGTCCCAGCAATTCCCATTCTTTTGTCCATATTTCAAAAGACATCTGATCAATTTTCTCATATATCTCTTTGATAGGGGGAGGGATCTTTTTTATTAAACATAGGTTTGCTGCAACTTTAGCGTATTTATCGACCTTTTCGTTACCACTTATACCAACATGGCTAGGGATCCATTCCATGCATACTTTATCAAATTCCATGCTGTTTAAAATTTCAATTATGTCTAAGATAATGTAGTGCTTGTTTTTCCTCAGGGATTTTATAGCCTTTAAGCTTCCTAAGGAATCCGAAAGTATCAAAAATTTTCCTGGTAATTTTTTAATTTTTTCAAGGGCCAAATAAATTGCATGTAGCTCTGCAGAGAAGATTGATGTTGCATTTGGAAGTCTACATGATATTATAAAGTTAGTATTCCAAACGCTGCACCCTGTATTTGTACCTTGACATGATCCATCTGTATAAATTAATTGATGATATGGGTATCTGGATATTAGATCTTTAAATTTAATTCTCCAAATTTTATCTGGGGTGTTTTCCTTTAATCCATCAGCTAGTGTGAACCTTATGTTAAATTCAGAATAGTGGTATTTTAGATACATTTCGTTAGAGGGAAGATGTTCAAATGATATCTTCAGTTGGGTCAGCAACTTATGAAGCTGATCCAGAGCCGATAGTTTATAGCTGGAAGACAGGAATTTATAACGAGCACAGTTTCTCTCAAAATACTCCCTGATTGGATGCCCTTTAATGTTAAGTACTCTCGATCCATATTGTAGTAAAAGGTGTTCTCTCCTTATTTTGAGAGGCATTATATTGGTTTCCACTTCCAGTTTGTAGGTAGAGGTATTTCTTAATGCTCCCAATATTATCCTGCAAGCACTGTATTGGATCTTATCAAGTTTATTCAGTTGTGTATTTGATGCATTTGAGTAGAGGAAGCTTGCATAGTCCATTTTAGGAAGGATCAGGGATGTATATATCTTTTTCAAGCTGTTGCAGTCTGAGATGTGATGATTATAGGCTATGACTTTCATTAGTTGTAGATCCCCGGCACATCGGGCTTTCAAGTTGTTAATGTGATGAGACCATGTCATCCTGGAATCGAATATAACTCCTAAGAATTTCACTTTGCTAGAGTATTGCAAAGGAGTATCTTTGAGTCTAAGACATTTAGCATTCATTATAGGTTTATGGGTTATAATAATAGCCGCCGTTTTACTCTCGGAAATTGTCAGTCCCCAAGTGTTGGACCAGTCATTTATAATATCCAGGGCACTCTGCAATTGATTTACACCCTCCTCCAATTCATCAGCTACAATCCACAGAGCCCCATCATCAGCATAGAGCGAGTGTTGTACATCTATAGGCAGCTCTTGGAATAGGTCGTTTATTAGAATAAGAAATAGTGTGGGACTAAGCACCGAGCCCTGGGGCACACCTGCATGGAGGGGGAAGCTTTGGGAAACAGTGTCTCCAACCCTAACTGCAATTTTCCTCATTTGAAGAAACTGCTGTAAGTAGTTTGCAAGATTTCCTGCAACTCCTATATCCCTTAGTTTAGTGAGTAATCCGTGATGCCAAACTGTATTAAAAGCCTTGGCTATATCCAGAAAGATTGCTATACAATATTTCCTATTTCTCAATGCTTCATTGGCTGCATGGTGAAACCGTATTAGACCATCGTATGTACTATGACCTGTTCTAAATCCGCTCTGGTATGAACTATAAAATTTTATACATTCCAGATGATGGTTGAGTCTCCTATTAATGATCTTACCCATCAACTTACTGAGACAGTTGTTCAATGTTATAGCACGGTAGGAGTTGATGCTGGTGGCTGCTTTGTTTGGTTTCAAAATGGGGATACATTCTCCATCTCTCCATTGATGGGGGAACCCTGATTTGAAGATGAAGTTAAAAAAGACCGTCAGTTTAGAAATTTGTTCCACATTCAAATTTTTTATGATCTCATAGGGCAGTGTGTCAGGTCCAGGGGACTTTGAAGTACAAGAGTCTAGGGCGGCTCTTACTTCTGTTAAACTAATTTCTTTATTATAAACTTGTGAGTTATCTTGACTGAATATTATAGGTAATCTCTCAGCATGCTTTCTCCTAGATTCAAATAGCTCGCTGTCAGTTTTTCCACTGCTGTCATTAGCAAAATGTACAGCAAATAGTTCTGCAATTGTTTCTGTATTGGATATAAATTCACTGCCTTCTTTCAGTATGATCTTAGGGACTTTTATTTTATTTCTTAATCTATTTAAGTGATTCCAAAAATCTTTAGAGCTAGTTTTTTCCGTGATCTTTTCAAGGAACTCATTCCAGCTATGCTCTTTCGCTTTCTTTATTGCTCTCCGATACTTAGCTCTGGCTCTCTTAACATTGATCCATATACCTATGTCTCCTTTATGGTTTCTGTGCTGAGTTAGGGCTCTGTTCTTTACTTGTTTTGCTTTAGCACATTCCTTTGTCCAATAGTAAGAACTTGGTCTGGAGATTTTACCAGAGGTTTTACCTATAGTTTCCTCAGCTGCTACAGTTATAATGCCTGTGACCAGACCACAGGCCTGAGTAGGGGTAATTAACCTAGTTTCATCTGGCATTACTACGGCATTCCTAAACTTATCCCAGTTGGCTGATTTGAGTTTCCATTTTTTAGAGCAGCTTTGCTGTTCCAATGCGCTAAGGCTTTCCACTGTCCTAGTTAAAATAGGAAAGTGGTCGCTGTTATAATTATCATAGTGGGGCTTCCAATTCAATTTGCTGTACAGTTCCTTGGAGCAGAGGGTAAGGTCTATATGCGTAAAACTACCACTTGTGGTCAGGAAGGTAGGTTCTCCGCTGTTTAATAGGGTCATGTCACTCTCCTCTATCCACCTGGCTATAATCTTACCTCTATTGTCATCTGTGTCTGAACCCCAAGATTGATGATGAGCGTTAAAGTCTCCGGTAATTATATATGGTGAACAGAGATAGTCTTTTAAATGATATAGGCATTGGTTAACATCTTGAACTGTCAGGTCAGGAGGAAGGTACAAGTTATAAATATTTACTTCTTGATTACTTAAGAATATCTTTACAGCTATTACTTCGTATAAATTATTTGATATGTCCAACTCCGTGGATCCAAGAGAACTACCAACCATAATAGCCACCCCTCCCCCACTCCTACCTTTCCTATCTCTGCGGTACACACCTGTGAAACCAGCTAAATTCAGATTCCATTTATCACTGAGGTGCGTTTCCTGAAAAGCTAATATGTTTGGGGACAAGTCATCTATAGCATTAAGTAGAAAAGGTTTCTGAGCCCTAAAGCCCCTGACGTTCCACTGGAGCAACTTCAACTCATTTGTCCCCATCTTCTTGTTCCAGATGTAATGAGGATAGAGTCGAAGTAACTAGCTCAGTAAGGTTTAAAATTTCTGCTATGTTTGTAATACATAGAATTCTATCTGTAGGGTTTGTAGCAAAAAATAACTTTATTATACAGGGAACCAGTTTAGGTAAATTATTGACGATTCTATCCACAAGAGTCTCGCAGACACGCGGGCTATTACTAACTCTGTTTATCTGACTGTTTTTCGTCCTGAAAGGCAAAGTTTCGTTAGTGAGATCAAGGTTTACTGAACTCAATAGGGGGTTCTCAGTATCTTGTGTAATTTGGAAGTCTTGAGACTCTTCTCTGAAAACTTGCTGTCCACATGGTATGCTCGCGAATGATTGACTTAAGGATTCATCTAGTGGGTTGCGGGTTAAGGTATAGTTTTGCTTAGCCACTGCTGATGCAAGTTGTCTCTGCGGTTTGGTACGTATTATTTGGGACCTCTGAGTTGGTTCCCGAGACCTTTGAGTACTTGTATATATGGTAGCTGGTTGGGATGTATGAAAATTGCTTTTTATTTTTGGTAACTTTGGGAATTGATTGCTTGTGAGTTGAAACTCCTGGTTCTCTGCTACATTATTAGATCTAGGTGGTTTATTAGTAGCTTCTATTTGGGACAATATGGATCGTGCTGTAGCAAAGCTGCAGCCCTCCTCCGTAGTGTATGTGCATACATTCTTCTCGAATATGTATTTGGGGCAAAGTTTATCATTTGATTTATGTCCTCCTTTGCAGTTGATACATTTTAGGGCTACATCCTCGCAGGCATCTTCCAGGTGTGCCGTTGAGGAGCATTTAAGGCATGTTCCCTTGCTTCGACAGTACTTGGTGGCATGTCCGTACCTCCAGCAATTTTTGCATTGAAGGGGGCTCGGATAGTATTTGCTTACTTCAATGATCTGGTATCCTATTTTTAGTTTTGCAGGTGCTTTGCCAATAAATGTCAATACATAAAGAGGAAGGCTACTTCTGTTGTCACTAAAAAGTTTCCTCGCCTCTATTACCTTTTGACCTTCGAACAGCTCCACAATCTCCTCCAGGGAATCTCTTTGCAGTTCTGGCGCCCAGATCTTTCCATAGGAAAAATGTGAGGCCCAAGCTATTTTTGCTATGATTGGGACTTCGATGATAGGGAAGATTTTGCAAGATCTGATTTTATCTATTTGTTCTTGTTTTTTAACTGTTATGAGGATGCTGCCAGACTTCTGGTATTCCACTTTATTAACTGGTCCACATAAGGAGTGTATGGCTTTTTCCAGTTTAATCGGATTGTATGAGCTAAGTTTATTGTTTGTGTCAGTGCTGGCAATAATGACTTGGTTGATCTCTTCTGGAAGAATTTGTAATTCTTCCAGATTTTTTCTAGAGCTGTTATATTTCCTACTTGTGGCTTGCTGGTCCTCTGGGATAGATAGTATGTCAGAATTCTCAGACTGCATGTCCTCATCTCTGTTAGTAAATTCTAGGTCTTTTAGAAGAGCAAACTGGTTGTTCAAGACTGTGGAGTATTCATTTGTTTGCAAGGAAACTTTCTTAGGGGGTTCAGGTTCCTCTTTGGACTCAACCGGTACGGGTCTCTTCACACAGGGGTCAGGTGGGTCTTTAGGTGGAGGCTTGTAACCACCACGACCTCCTCTGCCTGCTGCTGCACTATGCATGACTCAATGACGTTCGGAAGTACGATATATAGAGCAGATGACACTATATACTTCAAGACAACCTCTCAACACCAAGTCAAAACACAAACTGAATACACAACTGAAATATTTATATGAAAATAACCCGGAACGTTACCATTCTCTATAAACAAAACAAACACTTCTGGAG
>JBAGKJ011211081.1:0-10864 GCA_037179465.1 Phronima sedentaria | reverse complement strand
TAATACTACCAAAAATCAAAATAATACTTGCGTAGGCTTCCCAACACAATTAAATTTGAGGGCGCTGAGAAGCCCAACACTACACGTGGCTAGAAATTTAAACACAAAATGTGGGAAGGGAGGGAGGGAGAATCAATTTCCTTTAGTTTTATGGACACGATAAGTTAAACCTGCCGCAAAATTATTAACATTAGTTAGGGCCTGATTTACATCTAAGTTAATTAACTTTTATAAGCAACATTATCACTGGCCTCTAAAAGTACAGCTTCAAAGCATAATAAATTTTACACAGAAAGCGTTACTAAGTTTTGAAGTTTTGAAGTTTAGGCTTCTCCCTCCTAGGAGGCTTGATGCCGTAGAGCCTTATGTTGTATTGTTGCTTATCTTGATATTGCTTAACTCTAGTGCTGTCAGAAGAAACTTTTGGTACTTATATCTCTTGGATTGAGATGTCCTCCAGGAACCCCATGATGACTGAGCATGGGAGTGGTGGTTTGAAGATGTCTGGTATTTCCAGTGGTATACCTTTACTTGCACATTGGGCTATAATGTTCGATCTGCTTGTAACTAGTGATTGGCATTCAAGAAAGATATGCTTTAGCGTAGCCCGCTCTTGGCATCCAGGACACCTCATGGGAGGACATTTTTTAAAGTGGTGTCCATGTGTTATCAAGCTGTTGTTTAGTCTCAATCTGGTCATAGCCACTTGTACTTTTCTCCTTTCTGTTGAGTATACAATGGGTCCGGCAGAAGGTTTATGTTTAATGAGGTCAGGACCATATACTCTCCAATTATTGTTCCAAGCCTCTATGGCTGTTAAATTTATTATTGTCTTTAATTCCTTAGGGGGTTTTGGAATATATTTTGTTATACAGAGGTTCGCTGCCAGTTTGGCAAAGTGATCTGCCTGTTCATTCCCATATATGCCAACATGACTGGGGATCCACTCAAAGGAGACTTTGTTGGCCCCCACATTCTCTAGCAGCTCCAAGATATCCAATATTATATAATGCTTATTATTTCTGATATTTCGAATTGCTATGAGTGAGCTCATAGAGTCACTCAAGATAAGATATTTACCGTTCATTGTTATTACCTTCTTTAAAGCCATGTAGATTGCATGCAGTTCTGCAGAAAAAATAGAAGTATTATCTGGGAGCCTTGCTGATATGATAAAGTTTTTATGCCATATACCACAGCCAGTCCTCTGACCCTGACAGGAACCATCTGTGAAAACTTGCTCATGGCTAGGATACTTATAGGTTATCATGTCTGTAAATTTAGTTCTCCATATTGAGTCAGGAGTAGTTTCCTTATTGTGTGTTGCTAGGGAGAGCTGTATGTCATAATTTGCGTAAGAATATTTTAGACTCATTTCATTAGATGGTAGTTTCAGAGTATTAATTCCAATTTCGTTAAGTTTCTTGTGCAATAAGTCAAGGGCAGAGATCTTATACCTGTCAGACATAAAGTTATATCTAGCTAGGCAGTCTGTTAGGTATCTTCTAACTGGGTGCTTTGTTAGATTTATTATCCTTGATCCATAGTGAAGTAGGAGGTTGTGCCTTAGTATTTTCAGAGGGATTAGGTCCGCTTCCATTTCCAATTTGAAAGTAGGGGTGGTTTTTAAGGCTCCCAATATAATTCTCGATCCACTATATTGGATCTTATCTAGTTTTTTAAGTTGGGTGTTAGATGCATTGTCATAGAGAAAGGATGCATATCCTATTTTTGGCAGAATTAGGCTTTTGTAGATCTTTCTCAAGCTATTGCAGTCTGATGTGTTGTGGTTATAAGATACTACCTTCATTAGTTGTATATCTCTCTCGCATCTTAATTTGATATTATTTATGTGCTCAGACCAGGTCAGTCGGGAGTCAAATGTTATTCCCAAAAATTTAGCCTTTTTGGAGTATTCAATGGGAGTATTGTTAAGAAGCAGTGGCTGCACATCCTTTACTATTCTGTAAGTAGTTATCATGGCTACCGTTTTACTTGGTGAAATTTGTAGTCCCCAGTTATGAGACCAGTCCTCGATTTGTGACAGGGCTATCTGCATTATAAATAGACCCTCTTCCAGGTCATCAGTCACCATCCATATCGCACCATCATCAGCGTAAAGAGAGCTATGTACCTCCATGGGTAACTCGTCAAAAAGGTCGTTGATCATTATTGAGAATAGTGTGGGGCTTAACACAGATCCCTGTGGGACACCTGAGTGGAGAGGGTAGCTATTTGATATGGTGTCGCCAACTCTGACAGATATCTTTCTCATGAGCAAAAATTGTTGTATGTAGTTGGCCAAATAGCCTGTTAAACCTATGTTTTTCAGTTTTGACAGGAGTCCATGATGCCACACATTATTAAAAGCATTGGAAATATCTAGAAAAATGGCAATGCAAAACATACCATTTTGTAATGCGTGATTTGCTGAATGATGATATCTGATGAGACCATCAATGGTGGAGTGCGAAGCCCTAAATCCACTTTGATAAGGTGAGAAGAAGTTGTTTTTCTCTAGGGTATGACACAGTCTACGGTTCAGAATCTTGCCCAGTAACTTAGCTAGACAATCAGTAAGAGTTATAGGCCTGTACGAATCTATTTTAGTTGCTGGTTTATTGGCCTTAATGATTGGAATGACAGTTCCTTCCCTCCACTGATGGGGGAATCCCGTTTTGTAGATGAAATTATAGTATATTAAAAGTTTGTTCATTTGGTTATGGTTAAGATTCTTTATTATATCATAGGGTAGTGAGTCGGGGCCAGGGGACCTAGAAGAACATGCAGACAAAGCTGCTTCCAGCTCCTCCATGGTGATATCTTTATTGTATTCCTTGTCGTTTTCCTGGTTAAAAGTTATAGGTTGCTTTTCAGCTTGTGTCTTGGTAGCCTCAAATAGTGTATCATTTGAGATACCATTGCATTGTCTAGAGAAATGTTGAGCAAACATTTCTGCTACTTCCCTCTTCTCTGTGATAAATCTATTGTCTATCTGGATAACTATGCTGGTTCTGGGGGATTTGTTCTTGAGTCTCCTTAAGTGATCCCAGAAATCTTTATTTGTAGTTTTCTCAGTTATGTTTTCCAGAAATCTTACCCAACTCTCTCTTTGTGCTTTTTTTATTTCTTTTCTGTATTTTGCTCTAGATTTCTTGAATGCTATCCATCTTTCTTGACATCCTTTATGATTTCTATATCTAGTAAGGTTCCTGTTCTTTTCTGCCTTGGCTTTAGAACAAGCTTCTGTCCAGTAGTAGGCGCTAGGCAACGTTTTTTTACCAGAAGTTTTACCAATTGAGTTCTCTGCTGCAGAAAGAATTGCATGGGTGATTAGACCACATGCTTGTGTTGGAGTATAAAATTTGTTATCCTCTGGCATTTTAAGATTTGTTCTAAATTTATCCCAGTCAGCGTTTCTCAACTTCCACTTTTGTGCACTATTGCCTTCATCTTCTGCATCTACAAAACTGGTAATTACAGGAAAATGGTCACTATTGAAGTTGTCGTGATGGGGCTTCCATGCAAGTTTAAGGGACAAATCTCGAGAGCACATGGTCAGGTCTATGTGCGTGAAGCTTCCACTAGCCGCAAGATATGTGGGCTCACCGTTATTTAATAAAACAATATCATTTTCATCAAGCCACCTAGCTATAAGCTTTCCCTTATTATCGGAATTACCAGAGCCCCAGATTAGGTGGTGACTATTGAAGTCTCCTGTTAATATGAAGGGTTTAGTAATATTTGCAGCTATTTTATTTAAATTAACTTCTAAGGAGCTTGTGGTTGTATCAGGAGGGAGGTACAAATTGTATAAATTTACTTCCAGGTCTCCAATGAAAATTTTTGCTGCAATTATTTCGCACTCTTCTAGGTCTACTAAAGGGATTTGTACACTTGGAATATCGTTGCGCACAGCAATAGCCACTCCACCTCCCCCTCTGCCATCCCTGTCACAGCGGAAGAACTTCGAATAACCAGATAGGGATATCTTGCAATTTTTACTTAGATGGGTTTCCTGTAGTGCTACTATTTTAGGTTTTAGGTCATCAATGGCATTAAGCAGGTGTGGATATTGGGGTCTATAGCCTCTCAGGTTCCACTGGAGGAGCCTAGTGCTATTATGAGTAGTCATCTACGTAGCTGTGCTGGGAAGACAATGCCCCAGCAACTATGTCATCTAGATTTAGTAGACGTCCTATTTCAGTTATGCATTCAATTCTTTCGGTAAGACTATTAGCAAAGATCATTTTGATAATGGCAGGAATTATTTTTGACAGATTATTAACTATTTGGTTCAAGAAAGAGTGGCCTTGGCTTGGGTTGGGATTCGTTGGGCTGCGCCTATTTTTGTCATGTGTCCAGAATGAAAAAGAATCATCTGTGTATACAGGTATTCGCTGTGATTGTGGGGAAGAAAAATTAAAATCATCTATTGTTTGAGATTGTACTTGGTTCAATTCAGGTTGTGGTTGCGCACATGGGATGCTTTCCATGGATTGGTAATTGTCCTGGGACATGGATGCTTCGTCATATTGTTGGGTGCTGCAAGTTTTAGTCGTCGAGTTTTGACTACTAGGTTGTTTTTCTCTGCTCTTATTCTGGGTTTGAGGGAAATGTATATTAGCATGTTTTTTTACTTCTTTGGCATTTGCCCTAGAGTAGCTAGGTTGTGAGGAAGGGAGTTTGGGAAATTCATTGGGATTGGCTTGATATCCTGAAGCTTGGTTTATGCTAGGTCTTTGGTCCGGTTGGGATTTGGAGAGCATGGCTCTGGCAGTTGGGAAGCTGCATCCTTCATTAGCTGTAATTGTGCACACTTCCTTTTCAAATATATATTTTGGACATGATTTATCTTGGGCCGAGTGATTTTGTTTGCAGTTTATACATACTTTTCTTGTATTGGTGCATTCACTGCTTGCGTGTGATGTTGATGTGCAATGCATGCAGCTAGCTTTCCCCCTACAGTACTTTGTTGAGTGCCCAAATCTCCAACAGTTTTTACATTGTAGGGGACTTGGGTAATATCTCTCCACTTTTATGATCTGATAACCTAGTTTCAGCTCGTCTGGAGCTTTACCTAGGAACGTCAGTACATAGAGTGGCAGGTGATTACGTGTGTCAGCGAAAAGCTTTCTAACCTCAATGACACCCTGATTCTCCAATAGCTCTTGAATTTCTTTTAAGGAATCGCGCTGTAGTTCAGGAGCCCATATTTTGCCATATGTGAAATGGGAGCTCCATGCTATCTTAGCATCTATCGGGATATTTAGAATTGGAAATATTTTACATTCGGTTATCTTTTTAATTTGTTCTTGCTTATTTAATTTTACCATGATGCCACCAGACTTCTGGTATTCGGCTTGGAGAACTGGTCCGAAACGAAACGAAACGAAATATGGTGTAGATTGACGCTTCTTCAACAGCTCTACGATGGGGTTTCTTCAGAGATCTTCTTTTATAATGTGATTATGAATATCTTGAATTTATTTATCTGGATATAGCTATCATATAAGTAGGAACCAATTAGTTATGCATGAATCAATCACTTATATGGTTTAGATAAATCTAACTGACATTACTAAACTTGATATTAAGTAGTTTATTCAATTTCTTTTATTAATTTAAATCTTGTTAACCAGAGATCATATAAAATTTCTATATAAGTAAAATTGTTAGTTAATTCATTTGGATTCAGTAGAAGGATTGTTTGCAAAACGTAGCTATGATCAAGATTATTGGGGCGTTGTAGCAGAACATACTTATTTCTTATATATTGAAGTTTATCACATTTGATTAAAAAGTGTTCCAGGGTCTCAACTTCAAGGTTACATAATTTACAAATTTTGGTGTCATCTGTTCCCCATTCTCTCCATCCCAATTTCAAGGTGTTGGATCTTGCTTTCATCATAGTAGAATATTTAATGCCATTACGAAACCATTTCTCTTCTTGTATGTTAGTTTTGCTGTAATAGTGAATTAAAGTCGATTTATTGTTTGCACCATCTTTCCACATTTTATTGTCTAAAATAGTAATTTTGGCTTTAATACTATTAATAGGCATTTGTATGACATCATTAACACTTAGTTCAATTAGATTTAGGTATTTATTCAGTGTTTTAAACCAACTCATTTTTGGGTTATTTAAATATTTAGAAATTATTTCAAATAGTATTTTGTTGCCTTCAGATTTCATTGAATGTTTTAGGAAGAGCACTTTATTCTTAATGTCTCTGCCTAATGCACTACTAGCACCCACCTCTCCTCTTAGAAATTCTACTGCAGTATATGTGGGTACCAGTAAAATTGCTCTGTAAGCAGAATTGTCAAATCTTTGTAATTTAGATAATTCAGAGGTATTCATAGGGATTATGTCACTGCCATATAGTAAATTTGGTAAGGCCAGGCCTTTCCAAAAGGTTTTCCCTATGAGCATTCTGTTGCATGATTTTCCTAATATGGCATATAGTTGATTTGAGAATCTGGTTGCATTGTCGAAAATTTTAGTTTTCTGAGAATTAAAACAATTCTTTTTGTTATCAATAAATATGCCTAAATACTTTATTTTATCAACTACTTCTATTTCATTTATTTGGGTTATATTACTCAAAGAATTGTTTACAATCAAAATTTTACATTTCTTCCTATTTAATCTTAAACCATATTTGAAACTGACATTCTCAACTTTTTCAATTAAAAAGTTAAGATCTTGTTCATTATTCGCGAAAATAAGGCCGTCGTCCATGTAGAAAAGGGAAGAAATGGCAATAGCATCGTCTTTAAAGCCTAGGTTAGCACTATTTATAGAGTTGATTATCTGATAAGTGATCAAAATAAACAGTAAAGCAGAAATTGTACAGCCCTGCCTTATTCCAGAGGAGATATCAACAGTCAGCATTTTCTTCTTATTAATCATTAGAGTTGTTTGATCATGGGAGTAGATATTGCAAATTAGATTTATGATCTTAGGATGAACATTTAAAGATTTCAATGTATTCAAAATTTCTATTCTTTTGGTTGAATCGAATGCTTTAGTGTAGTCTATTGATAAAATATATAACGGTCTTTTCTTCATATAACTAACTTCGATGCAGCAATTAAGTATAAAAATGTTTTCTGTTACCCTTCTACCAGGAGTTGCACCTGTCTGAAGGTCATTAATTTTCTGGGCTGTGCGAAGCAAGCATTCAATTTTATCTTTAACTATAGCCATTGTTAATTTATACGAAATATCTGTCAATGCAATAGGTCGTAGCTCATGTATCTGTGGTTTTTTCACTTTCTCAATTAAGACAGTATTTGAGTGGCTCCAACTATCTGGGATTATTCCTGTGTTCAAAATGCTATTGGTAAGCTTTTTAAGAACTGCAATAAAATCTTTGTTGTGTGCTAAAATTTTGTATAGCTCAGGTTTGATGCTGTCAGGTCCAGGTGCTTTATTTTCTTTTATTTTTGTTAAGTTGTCCACAATTTCTTTTTCAGTGATTTCTGGATTTTTCATGTTTATTACATAATCAAAGATTGGGGCCACACAATCATAATGTTCAGAAAGGTGAATGGGAAACTTTACAATATTGTATTGGTATGTAAATTGCCCATTTTCAATATCCACTCCTGTTAAATTTCTTATACTGGCACGGTCTCCCTTTTCATAATTCTCAATATATTCTTCTTTAGTATAGTTCCATGCATTTAGCAACTCATTCTCATGTTGATTGTAAATAGGCTTCCAGAAAATTTCTAACTGTTCCTTGATAAAATCTTCATCAATAGGTCTCCCTTCATCATCATAAATAATCAAATCTTTTGCTTTAATATTGTTATTTTTCAAATTGTTTATGTGCATCCATATTTTCTTCGATCTATTTTTATCATTCATTATTTTTCTTGTTATTTTTATCTCGTATTCTTCTATTGCTTCCCTTACTAACTTAGCAACAAGTTGTTTCTGAATGATAAGCTCATTCCAATACATATTCTTCAGTAATATATCATGTTCATTTCTGTGCTTCTTATTTATGGTCCTCCTTAATGCAATATTTTTTATAATATCATTGGTTATCCACATTGGTTCTGTATCTTTATTGTCAATATCAATTTTCTTCCTTATAGTACATTTGAGGGTTTCAGTTTCAGCACACAGTAAGATTTTGTTCAGGTCTTCAAATGTATTGATATTTGAATAATCGTTGTTTATCCTGTTTACTACGTATTGCTCAAAATCTCTTTTATTATTTTCATTTTTCCTATTGAATGTGACTGTTTCGTAATTTTTAGAGTATTTTGTATTATTCTTACATTTAATAACAAGGGTGATTAAATTATGGTCTGAGAAGTTCAATATTTCTTTGTTTTCATCTATGTGCATTGATATTATGTTTCCATAGAAAGTTTCATTTGTCAGAATAAAATCAATAACACTTCGATGTTCGTTTTGTTGCCTTGTGATAGTACCTTTACAAATTTTGTCTAGGTTTAAATTAATAAGGTTGAAATCATTCATGTAATCAAGTATTCTCCTACCATTAATGTCAAGGCTTTGTTGCCCTAAAATTCCTATGTGCCCATTGAAGTCTCCCAAAAGCAAGAAGTTTAAGCCGCAAGAAGTTATGTCTTTAAGGAGATTGCTTAATTTGTTGTTCATAATAATATTTCTATTGTTATCATTGGTAGCAAAATAAATTAAAATAATGTAAAAAGTTATACCATGGAATTGACATTTTACATATAATATATCATCATGTAGATGGGATATTTCTTCCATATTAATTTTAAGATCATCTCTCCATAAAATACCTAATCCACCTCCTTTTTTATCTTGTACTGATCTCATTTTGCTTATATATTTAAGGTTGTCAGGAAGATGTATATTATTTCTTGTTTGATGTGTTTCAATGAGGCAAAACAATTTATTACTATTACTTCCTAAAATTTCATTTATTTCGACAAGTTTTGAAGGAGTTAAGCATTGTACATTTAACATATGCAGTTCAAAATTTCCTTTTAAACTACATTTTAGCTGTTGTTCTTTTATTAGTTTTTTGGGGCTGCAATTTGAATGAGTTTGCCTCTCTTAATTATCCAGCTGTTATCATCATTCTCTCGTTTTTGTTTCAATTCTTCTCTTAAATTTTTATTTTTTTGTCTCTCCTCAATCGACATGTCTGGTACTATGCTAACTTTTTTCATTTCACCTGTAGCATTGGCTAAATTTTTAGCATTTTTTAGTACAAGCCATTTATCTTTTGGATTACGTAGCCGTACTAAAAGAGGTCTAGGTTTCTGGTTATCTCTAGGTTTTCCAAGTCTAATGGTATTATCAATTGCAACATTATTGAGATAAAGTCCATCTACAAAAAGTTCTATTACTGTATTATAATCATCATCTTGTCTATCTGATGAGTTTTTCTTATTTGATTCTGGCACATTGAAAATAACTAAATTATTTTTACGGTCTCTTTGGTCTTCTTGTTTTAAAAACACTTTTTCTATGTTGGTTTGAATGTTTTCTTCAAGATTATTTCCTATTTTTCTGTCTAAATCAGCTTTGAATTCCTGCATCAGGTTGTCTCTTAGAGCAGTAAATTTGGTATTCAATTTATTTTCAATATCGGAAATAAAATCATTATTTTGCACATACGAATTGGTAGAAGATTCAACATGGTTGACAAATCTCTCTTCTCCTTTGTGGATTATGTCTCTTAGCTGATTAGTAAGAGAGCTAATTTCTTTATTGATGTTAGCAATTTCTCTTTTGAGAATTTCAAAATCATTGTTAGCACCAAAATCGTCCTCTTTACATGAACTGCAAAACCATAAAACTTTGTTGCCTAGTTTCTGTAGCATAGTGTACTCCGAGTCATTTATCTTTTCACATCTTATGTGATACCACATGTCACATCTATCACAGAGAATTCCTTTTTCTTTTCTTCCAACCAGAGCTTCGCATTTTTGACAAGAGTTGTTTTCTATAGTATTATTGATAAAAGAACTTTTATTAGGACTTTTCTTTTTATCTTCCATGCTTAGTTGACGGGAAGTTTTCAAAGGTGTGTCAACAATCTCACTGAGACTGTTATTTGTCTGCAGAGGAGTACCTACCTTTGAAGAGGGACTTGGTTGTATATTTTTGTTAGAGTCTTTATCATTTTTCTTACCAAAATCGAAAGTAGCCTTGGGAATAGTTGGGTTAGATTTAGAACGTTTTGGAGTAGAATTAACTGCATCAGTTTCTATTGAATTATTGATTTCAGCCATCTTGTTTGATAAAGGTGAGATAACTTTTCTTTTATTTGGAGTATCCATATGTATCAAACTTTTAGAATTTTCAAGTACCTATTTATTACCTTGTACTCAAGTGACACTATTTATGTGAACTCATTAAAAGATAAAATAAAATCAAATTACTAATTTTAAGGAAAAAGAAACATAAAAAAAGAAACAGACTAAGCAGCATGGGTAGGGCAAAATACCCACATTAAAACACTAACACCAATACACTTCACTTATTTACTTGATTTGATTTTCAATGCGCCACTAACACTATCACCACTCTTCTTCTTATTAAAAATAAACTTAAAAGTTAAAACTCTTAATTCTAACACTTTCACAGTGATGACTTGGTAAAGCTTATGTAAGATATGAAAAAAATATCTCAGAGCACAGTATAAATGAAACGGTGAGTGCCAATGTACGTAGCAGACGAAATTTGCAGGTAAAACAAAACGTACCTAGTTATGTAAGTTAGTAGGTAAAACCTCCACTTCAGACAGAGTGCGATGAGACTTGTGTAAACTTTTAATCAGAGAAAATTTTATCAGAAAAAATATCTTTTGTGTAAACATATGATCCCTTATAAAAATAA
>JBAGKJ011199970.1:0-10866 GCA_037179465.1 Phronima sedentaria | reverse complement strand
AATATGAGCGCTGTATCCATGACCTTGTTCTTATAACTAAGTCTTATACTCATGCGACCGATTGTAACTAGGTTTAATCACTACGCCTTCGAATAAATTTTGCAATGTTTTGTCACAACTAAAGCTAAACTTTGATGATCCTGATACAGGAAGTAATCAGGATGTGGGGAGTGTTCAGGCAATGCCTGTTGTTGTTTTTACTTTTAATTTTTAGTTATATTCGTTAAGTCAGAGAAACTGCCGGCAAAAATTTATGGCAGCATTTATTTTTTCTATTTACTTTAAATTTGTTTACATGACCGTGTTTGTTTTGAATAGCCTGCGAAAGTGTTGCAGTGCTATGTACTAATTTGTGTTTAGATTTGTTTTAGCTCGCCACTGCTCTAGGATCTTTCGACTGGTTGGGAGGTTTTTTCACCGGATTCCAAATTGATTTGTTTCTTGGGCCTGTTGGTGGGTTCATGGGTTGCGCATACGCAGTTTTTTGTCCAGTAGATTAACAGTAGCCCTTTCTAATTGTTTGGAGCTGAAAAAGAAAGTTTTTTTTTGTATGTTGACTGCGACGGAGCCGCCGAGTAACAGCGGCGGAAAGTTGGTTTTCTTTGTTTTTGCATTGGGGGAATGGAGTGTAGAAAAAGTTTAGATTTCTTTGTCTGCTTTACAGTCAAGTTTTTTTTTACGGTGGACTGGTCTTAACCTGCAAAGATAGTCTTAACTTAGGCAATATTTCGGGGGAGCGCGTTATGTTAATAGAACTGTCTTACTAGTAAATGCAAGAGATTTGGGGATAAATTAACTTTTTTATATGTGAACAAAACTGAGGTTTCTTTAATTGGGAAGTTTTTCTTTAAGTTACTTTGGCCTTGTTCAATAACTTTGTTGGGCGGTTCTGTGTGGTTGGGGTTGCCGATGTTTTTGTGTGGTATCGGTGGCGCCTAAATTAACTTTTTACTTTGTAGATTTACGGTGTAGGGTATAAGTCCTCTACTTACTCAGGACTAATTTGTCATCTTCCCAGTGTAAGACTCTGTAAGCCGTTAAATTCAAAGGGACCATTCTCTGTAAGTATGCAAGCAATTTTCTTATATTTATTCCATGAATAAGATATTTCTTTAATTTTATTGAATTACATATATTTCAACGTGTTACCATCTATAACTGAAGTGAACTGGTCCCCTAGTGAAAATGTATATAAAAGTGTTATTTTGAGGGTGCAGATTTTAGTACATTACTTTGAGGAGTGAGAAAAAGTTAGTTCACCCATTGCTACTTGTTTTTTGACTTTGCAATAGATATACTTTATATATTAAAATCTTTAGCACGTCTGAAAATTCAGAAGTGGTGATAGTTTAGTTACTCCGGCATAAATTATACTTTTTTTACCTTGTTTACTTCATTAGTTTTTTTTTGTGGCATATCTGAGCGGACCGTAGGATTAGGATTTGACGTGCAATTTATTATTTTAGTTTGTTTATAAATTTCACGTGTTTTGTTTATTGGATAAGGTCATGTCTGTAAATACTCTTTATTTAAGATTGTTTGTTGTTTCAGGTTACGTAGTCAATAAAGACAAGAAGTTTAACAACAGTGTTTTTGAACCAGCGTTTTTATTGTGTGGCGGGCCACGACAGTAACAGAGAGGTATCTTAACGCTGAGTTCCAGCTGAAGATGGATGAGTGTAAAGAACCGTCTGTTCGGAGAGACAGACCGAAGGCCATGAAAGTTTTACGGAACCAACTTGAAGATCTGCATCTAGATTTAAGCAGTAGCCTATCGTTAGATCCACACACATTGGATATGGCGAAGTTGAAGGACCATTCAATAGTGTTGAAACGACAACATTCTAGTTATTTAGAAGTGAGCCGAGAGGTATCCCATCGATTGCTACAAGAGGGTTGTACCCGCGAGTCATTTGAAGAGAGTTCAGCTCGTCGCTCCATGACTACAGAAGTGCGTAGTACGGTTAATTTGTTCAATAAAATCCTTTCGGATAGTGGGGAAGATTCAATCTCTAATATTGGTAGCTGCGTGACATCGATAAGAAATCTAGACTTATCATCATGTAAAGACATGACTTTGGAAGAAAGAGTGGACAGGCTGGGGAACCGTATGGACGACCAGGACTCTGAGATAGAACCAGAACAGCCCTGGGCTGAGGAAACTTCAGATGGCGTCTCACCTGAGTTGCCTTCAGGTCCACAGAGTACTCCTACCACACCATTGGTTGCAGACCAACAGACTATTATGTCAAGGAACGGTGTAACAAATAGTCTTAAGTTTTCTAATATTTCGGTACGTAATGCTAATTTGAATAGTATTGATGATTCGTATGTGCCTGGTATTGTGAATCTGTCTAGTCGTGCCGTATCAAATAGTCTTTCAAACTTATATCAAACTAGCCATGTACACGTGAATTTGCCTTGTAAAGTATCTTGTTCTGTTGCGAATCCATTTAATTTGACGAGTAATGTGCTGGGGGGAGTTGCGGGTTCTAACAGTCAAACTTCGTGTAATACAGTGGTAACTCCCATCATGTATGGTGCCGGGGTGGGAAGTTATCCTATAGCTACTAATGTGAGTAGTGTGACAGGACTAGGGATGCAGGCTGGTACCCACAGTCTGGGGAGCGGGACTGGCCTGGGTCAGCAAACCTGTACCGGATTTGTGTGTGGTTCCCCACAGCAATTTACCCGCCCTCCTATAACTTCTATTGTTCTGGGCGCACAAACTGGTACCGGCTTGGTCAGTGGTACATCACAGCCTTTTACGGGTACTCTAGTAACTTCTACCGTGGGGAGTATGTCAGGTATACCTGCTGGAGCACAAAACATGGGAAGTGCGACCGGCCTGGGGCAACAAGCTGGTGCCGGCTTTCGGGGTGTTGCCCCACAGCAATTTACTGGACCTCCTGGAGTTTTTAGTGTGGGGAGCGTGACAGGGCTGGGAATGCAGGCTAGTGCCCAAAACTTTGGGAATAGTACTGGCATGGGGCACAGAACTGGAACAGGATTTCTGGGCAGAGCCCCACAACATGTTACTGGATTTCCTATAGCTTCTACTGGGCGAGGGCAATTTACTGGTACCAGCTTGTCGGGCGGTGCCCCACAGCAGTTTACTGGTACCGGCTTGTTGGGCGCTACTCCGCAGCAATTTACTGGTACCGGCTTGTTGGGCAGTGCCTCGCAGCAATTTAATAGCCCGCAAAACTCGGGGGTTGCGGGGCAGCCAATTTATGTACATGATCCCACGCAAAGTGTAGTTTTACGACAGTTACTCACACGCGATATTGTGAACCAGAAAATTGAGCCTTTTGATGGTTCTCCTCATAAATTTTGGAGTTGGGTTGACCAACTAAGATACAAAACCGATGCATTAAACTTGTCACCAGCTGAGATGTTAACTGTAATAGAGTCCAACGCGACTGGGGCTCCGAGGAGCATGATCGGTAATTTTCGTGCTTCTTCGGGGTCAATTGATTGGTCTGTGTTTCAGAGTATTTGGGAATCTCTTGTCGAGCGCTTTGGTTCCAGTAACAAGGTTTCAACTGAGTTGCTGGCCAAGCTTCGCAAGTTTCCTGTGGTGAGCGGTTCTAACATAGCTGAGCAGTTACGTGACCTACACGAACTATGTATGATAGTCAGGTTTAATATGCAGCATTGCCAAGAACTTTCAAATTTAAATAATAGTCATGGTAACGTGGTGATACGCGAAAAGTTACCTAAGTTCGTACAGGATCGCTGGCGCAAATTTGGTCAGCAGTACGAGGACAGCCATGGGGGACTGCACCCACCCTTTACCGAGTTTACAAATTTTTTGTGGAAACAATGTATAGGGAGTTAAACAATCCTAATTATGAAACTGGCTCTTCCAATCTTGAATTAAAAACTCTGTTTACGAAAACTAGGGAGAAATCTAACATTGACCAGAATGAATTTTGTCCTATTCACCATACTAATTCACACAACTTGGAAAAATGTAATCAGTTTACTAAAATGAATGTTAAATCTAAAAGAAACTTGTTAATGGATCATAATCTGTGCTTTCTGTGTTTTGGTAACCACATGATGGCCGAATGTAAAATTTCGACCAAATGTGGAAAGTGTGGAGGTAAACACCATACTCTTATGCATAGGGAAACTGGTACCGATAAAACTGGAGAGGTGCAGGCTAAAACCGCGTTATGTGCTAGCGTTTGTAATGAGCCTAATTTTTTTAAAAATTGTTCAAAAACTCTTTTAGTAGATCTAGGAATTAAAAGTTCTCCCGGTAAAACTCTAAGGGGTTATGCCATAGTTGATGAACAAAGCAACTGTACATTGGTAGACCCACAGGTGGCTGAATATTTTGAGGTTCATAATTCTCCGGAAGAATACGTAATAAAATCTGTTAGTGGTATTTCAAATTTTTCAAGCAGAGTAGTGGTACATAATTTGACCGTGAAGGGAGTTCTTGAGTCTCTGAGCATAGATTTACCCCCGGCGTTCACGAACCCCTGTATCCCCGATACGAAACACGAAATCGCCACACCCGGAGACATTAGCGCGCATCCTCATTTGAGGAAATTTGCACATAATTTTGTAGACTTAGATCCAACCGCGCAAGTTCTTATATTAATAGGTAGGGATTGCACTGAGGCCATGGGTACCAAGTGTGTGAGTAATCGTGCACCTTGGGTTCACAAATCCCCATTGGGGTGGGCAGCAGTCGGAGTGACTTGTCTGTCACAGTCCACGGATGAAAGTTTTAAAGCGGTTTTAAGAACTTCTATATTAGACCACGAACATTTTTACGCGAAGCGTGCTTTTCCGAATAAGAACTTGCTAAAGGATGGGGATGTAAATTACTCAAATTTGTTTGACGAACGTGCTGGGGATGAAGAATTTGGATTTTCAGTTGAGGATAAACAATTTTTAACTATTCTTAACCAAAGTATTTGTATAGATGCGGAGGGGTATTTGCAGGTTCCATTACCCTTTAGGGATAATAAGCCTTTAGAAAATAACCAGAAGTCTGTTTATATGCGGACGAAAAATAGTCTAGACAGACTACGGCGGGATCCTAAAAAATTAAGTAGCTGTCTAGAAACTATAGCTAAAAATATTTCCTTTGACCATATCGAACCTGTACCGAACAGTGAACAAGACTGTACGCCGGGTGAGGTATGGTGGGTACCAATTTTTCCGGTGGTTAACACTCGTAAAGATAAGGTTCGGTTGGTCTACGACGCTAGTGCTAAATTTAGAGGGTCCAGTTTAAATGACAAACTCTTGACTGGACCAGACTTAAATAACAGCCTACGGGGAGTACTTTTAAGATTCAGGGAGGATAAGGTAGCCTTTGTCGCGGACATCCAACACATGTTCAGCAACTTTCGCGTCCCTAAGGAAGACCGTGACTTCCTTCGGTTTTATTGGTTCGAGGAAAATGACCCTCAACGCAAACTTGAACAGTTTAGGAGCAAAGTTCACATTTTTGGTTGCTCTTCGTCACCAAGTGTAGCTTCATTTTGTTTAAAATATGTGGCTGAAACTATTAAGGACTATGATAATGGGGACAAAATTTATAACTTTTTGTTCAGGTGTTTTTACGTTGATGACGGATTAATGTCTGCCAGTACAAACGAAGATGCTCTTAGCGTGTTGCAAGGTGCAATAAACCTTCTGGCAAAATTCAATATAAGACTACATAAAATTATATCTAATAGTAAAATTATACTAGACTCTTTCCCGGACACTGAAACTACGGACAGTTATCACCGCTTGGAAACTGAAACTATACCGTCTCAACGGACCCTAGGGGTTCTATGGAATCCGTCTAACGATTGCTTTGAAATTGAGGTGAACATACCTATACGCGAATTCACTAAGCGAGGAATTTTATCGATACTTCATTCAGTCTTCGACCCGTTGGGGTTAGTCGCCCCAATAGTCCTATGCGGTAGACTTATTCAAAGGGAAATAATGCCTCCCAAATCCAGCAGTATGCCTGACCCGGACATTATTGCGTTAGGATGGGATGATCCACTGCCCGATAAATATCGAGCAAAGTGGATTAAATGGGTTAATTCTCTATCTACGCTCACTAGTTTGAAGTTTCCACGCTGTGTGATTAATCCAGAGTTTTCTTATCCTACGCGCGAAATTCATGTATTCGGGGATGCATCGGATGTTGCGATAGGTTTCGTAGTGTACATGAAGTGTGTGAGTGAAGCCGGCCAGGTTTGCGTGAGGCTGGTTTACGCAAACTCCAGAGTTGCGCCGCGCGCCGCCACCACTGTGCCTAGGCTAGAGCTTTGTGCGGCTGTGGAGGCTGCGGTAGGCTCATGGAGGGTTGTTCATGAGCTCTCCTGTAAACCTGAAACTGTCGTTCTATATTCAGACAGTAATGTTACCTTAGGGTACATTACCAACTTAACTAAAAAGTTTTCAAGGTATGTTTCTAATAGGGTTTCAATTATACATAAATATAGTAAGGTGGCTCAGTGGCATTTTGTTCCGGGCGAAGTAAACCCCGGCGACATTGCATCACGACCGCATTCACCGGTGGAGTTAAGCGGCTCTATTTGGTTGAATGGACCCAAGTTTTTGTGGGGTAACTCTAAAATTGCACACCTCCCGGAACCGCTACCTGTAGAATTACCGGAGCAAGTAAAAGTCCAAAGAGTATTAACTCAGAGTAAAGTCGAAACTAATGCGATCACAGAGATGTGTGATAGGATAAATAATTTAAAGAAAATTATTCCAGTTACACTTTTGCTCTTAAAGTTTCGCAGCCTGACTGACTATGCGCGGCAACGTCTAGGCACTAGTCTGGCACCGCGAAATGATAAGTTTTCCTTCAAGGAAATCTTAAAATTTTTAGCAAAGGTTTCACAGTGCGATACCTTTTTAGCCTCTATTAAGATTTTGGAGGCGGGAACATTTTTACCTGATTCCAACGTCTTGAGCAAACTTTCACCTTTTGTTGACCAAGCGGGTGTTATGCGCGTAGGTGGGCGTCTGAGGCGGGGCAATTTTCCCTCTGATATAAAACATCCGATTCTTTTGCCAGATATGCATCCTATATCTATGGTTATACTTAGATATTTTCACGAACTAACTGGCCATCAAGGTAGACACTTGACCCATGGGCTCGTGAGGAATGAAGGTTTCCACATACTAAATGGTCGAACCCGTGTGCGTAACTTAATAAAAGAGTGTACTAGGTGTAAGTTTTTGCGTGCTAAACCATGTGTTCAAATGATGAGTGATCTTCCTTGCGATCGCTTGGAAGAGACTGCTCCGTTTACCCATGTAGCGTTAGACGTGTTTGGCGAATACCAGATAACTGATGGGAAAACTACTAGGAAAAATAGTTCCAGTAAGAAGTGTTGGGCGGTAATATTCGTTTGCCTAGTTTCCCGAGCCGTACACGTAGAGCTGCTACCCAGCATGGACACTTCGTCTTTCAGGAATGCGCTAGTTAGATTTGTCTCTCTCAGAGGTTCTTGCCGTACCTTACGTAGCGACCAAGGTACTAACTTTATGGCAACCAAGCGGCAAATGCATGAAGCGAATAGCGCTATAGATGTAGGCCGTATTAAAAATGAACTTTTTGAGCGGGGTGTGGAGTGGAAACTTAACCCACCGGGCGCTAGCCATTTTGGCGGCGCTTGGGAGAGAAAAATAGGAAGCATAAAGCGTAGCATGGATTACGCCTTGGCTCAAATCAAAGACAGACTTCTATCACGGGATGAACTATCGACTTTGCTCCAAGAGGCTGCGTCGATGGTTAATCGTACCCCGATGTGGGAGGTTTCTAACCACCCTGATGACCCCGCCCCCTTATCTCCTGATGTATTGCTTACGCTGAAAGGTGTTAACGAACCTCTGTCTGAGGAAGAATTTACTCCCACAGACCTGTTAGCATATGGACAACGTAGATGGAGAAGAGTACAATATCTCTCTTCTCAATTTTGGGTGCGGTGGCGCAAAGAATTTATACAGACTTTGCAGAATAGACATAAGTGGAAGACTTTAAAGCCATGCATTTCTGAAGGGGATGTAGTTTTAGTCAAGAATAAAACCGAAAAACGTAACTATTGGCCTATAGCTAGGGTTGTTCGGGTTATCCCTAGCGAAGACGGTTTAGTTAGGAGAGTAGTTTTGATGCACTCTTCGAAGAACCGAGGGGCGTCTCGGGAATATGAGCGCTGTATCCATGACCTTGTTCTTATAACTAAGTCTTATACTCATGCGACCGATTGTAACTAGGTTTAACCACTACGCCTTCGAATAAATTTTGAATTTTTTGTCACAACTAAAGCTAAACAGTGATGATCCTGATACAGGAAGTAGTCAGGATGTGGGGAGTGTTCAGGCCATGCCTGTTGTTTTACCTTTAATTTATAGTTATATTCGTTAAGTCAGAGAAACTGCCGGAAAAAATTTATGGCAGCATTGATTTTTTCTATTTGTTTACATGACCGTGTTTGTTTTGAATAGCCTGCGAAAGTGTTGCAGTGCTATGTACTAATTTGTGTTTAGATTTGTTTTAGCTCGTCACTGCTCTAGGATCTTTCGACTGGTTGGGAGGTTTTTTCACCGGATCCCAAATGGATTTGTTTCTTGGGCCTGTTGGTGGGTTCATGGGTTGCGGTGAGAAAGGGAATGTGCATACGCAGTTTTTTGGCCAGTAGATTAACAATAGCCATTTCTAAGTGTGAGCCAAAAAAAGGAAAGTTTTTTTTTCTTTTCTTTGTTTTTGCATTGGGGGAATGAAGTGTAGAAAAAGTTTAGATTTCTTTGTCTGATTTACAGTCAAGTTTTTTTTACGGTGGACTGGTCTTAACCTGCAAAGATAGTCTTAACTTAAGCAATATTTCGGGGGAACGCGTTAGGTTAATAGAACTGTCTTACTAGTAAATGCAAGAGATTTGGGGATAAATTAACTTTTTCATATGTGAACAAAACTGAGGTTTCTTTAATTGGGAAGTTTTTCTTTAAGTTAACTTTGGCCTTGTTCAATAACTTTGTTGGGCGGTTCTGTGTGGTTGGGGTTGCCGATGTTTTTGTGTGGTGTCGGTGGCGCCTAAATTAACTTTTTACTTTGTAGAGTTGCGTGTAGTGTATAAGTCCTCTACTACTCAGGACTAATTTGTCATCTTCCCAGTTTAAGACTCTGTAAGCCGTTAAATTCAAAGGGACCATTCTCTGTGAGTATGCAAGCAATTTTCTTATATTTATTTCATGAATAAGATATTTCTTTAATTTTATTTCTTTAGAAAGTGAACTGGTCCCCTAGTGAAAATGTATATAAAAGTGTTATTTCGAGGGTGCAGATTTTAGTCCATTACTTTGAGGAGTGAGAAAAACTTAGTTCACCCATTGATACTTGTTTTCGACTTTGCAATAGATATACTTTATATATTGAAATTTTTAGCACGTCTGAAAATTCAGAAGTGGTGAGTTTATTTACTCCGGCATAAATTGTACTTTTTTTACCTTGTTTACTTCATTAGTTTTTTTTTTATGTGGCATATCTGAGCGGACCGTAGGATTAAGATTTGACGTGCAATTTATTATTTTAGTTTGTTTATAAATTTCGCGTGTTTTGTTAATTGGATAGGGGCATGTCTGTAAATACTGTTTATTTAAGATTGTTTGTTGTTTCAGGTTACGTAGTCAATAAAGACAAGAAGTTTAACAACAGTGTTTTTGAACCAGCGTTTTTATTGTGTGGCGGGCCACGACAGTAACAGAGATAGCGGGACCATGTCCGAAAACCCAATCGAACCTAAAGATCGGCAAGAATTTCAAGACGCAAGGCGATGTCTCCACCTCGGCGAAAAGAAAGCCCCCTCTCCAATGAGGCACAAAAGACAAGAAATGCCCTCGCAGAGGCTATGAAGAAAGTGGTCCTCACGGAACAGAAAACTGGACAAAGCCTTCATAAGGCAAAAAAGATGGACAAAGCGTATGAAGAGCAGTATGGTCATGATGAGCAAGAACTAGCAGATTCAAAAGATCCCTCCATAGCAGAAGAGAGGAGGAAGAGCAAAGCAAAGCGCATGAGCGGAAAAATGGGCCTCAACATCTTTCAGCAAAATACCCTTCAGAAGACCTTGACGCCCCTCTTCGATAAGAGCAAAAAGAAGAACGCACCTTCGGGAGGAGAGGGAAAGAGAGCCGAAAAAAGATCAAGAGAGGGAACAAAGTCGGGCTCCAGCAACAAGGACACAGCAGAGGGAGACGAGCCCACACCCAAGAGGCCAAGAAAATCCACGCCATCTCCCGCATCTTCTCTCTCCGACCTCTTGGACTACGACGAAGATTTACTACTTGTGCGCAGCGATGACGAACTGGTTGATGCACAAAACTCAGATGGCTACACAGGGGACGACAACCTGGATGACGATGACCTACAGTACTCGTGCAGTCTGCTACTGACGACGAGGCGATTGAAGACAGTGAGACACCAGTCGTGCCGCCCTTGAAACGGAAGGCTAAAGGTTTGAAGGAAGAGAAAAAGAGCAAGGGTAGAGACTGCAAAGATACAGACGACATAATGGTACAGTCTGCCACAGACGAGGAGAGCAGTGAAGAGACCGAAGTGGATGCATCTCAACCCAACGTGTCGACGAGTAAAAATCAAGAAGAGAGCAATGAGAATGACAAGGGAGAAGAAGCCGATCCGCTGGAAGTAGCAGAGTCCACAGACGAAGAGGACAGCGACGACGAGGAAGAAGAGGATTCCTCCGACCCAGAAGAAAGCTCAGACTCTTCAGATTCAGAGGAGGACGCAGGAAAAGAGGAGCAGGTGCGCGAGGAGGAAATGGAGGAGGAGAAAAGGGAGGAGACACCATTCTCGTCAGACGAAGAGGAAGC
>JBAGKJ011188859.1:0-10866 GCA_037179465.1 Phronima sedentaria | reverse complement strand
CCAACCCAGCCGTGGCCAACCCAGCCGTGGCCAACCCAGCCGTGGCCAACCCAGCCGTGGCCAACCCAGCCGTGGCCAACCCAGCCGTGGCCAACCCAGCCGTGGCCAACCCAGCCGTGGCCAACCCAGCCGTGGCCAACCCAGCCGTGGCCAACCCAGCCGTGGCCTATTGCTGGCCTTTCTACGCCACTACATCGCTGCATGGAAGAACCACCTAGTCTGATACTGGTAAGTTCACATGATATGAACTTCTGTCACCTAGGGAAATTTCTAATAGGAGAAATTGTTCTAGTCCTCGAGTCCTAATTATATTATGACCCCAAATATAAGAGCGCATTCCAGATTTATCACTATATTAGCTTGAGTTATTTTATTTAGTCTTTTTTTCTGTTTTGTGTATCTTAAGATTAACCCGGTATTTGCGCATGCTACTTTTCGGTGAGTGTGAGTCTTGGTACGTCCTTCTCCTTGGTGGTGTGAGTTTATACGCGAACATACCTTTATAATTTATGGTTTTTTACTTACCTTTAGATTTAAGAGTTTACAAATCTTAATTCTTTTATCTAGCTAGGATTTAAAGCTAGCAACTTACCTTTACTTGAAACTTTCCTTTGTATTAGTGTACGTGTAAACTTAGTGAATGTGGCAGGTGGCGGCAGACTGGCAGCAACTTAAGTTAGGATTTGCTAGGCCTGTTTTCTTCACATTTTACTTACCTTTTATTAATAAACTTTTTACTTTCCTTTGCGCAGCACCTATGGATGAGAGGTGGCTCCTACTGGCTCGCTCTTCAAGGATCATAAAGATATATTTAACAGCCGATAGTCGGGGGGAAGTATTGGATAGGAGATGTAAAATTTAACTATGCTGAATTGTTTGTTAGGTCTAAAAATTCCGTAAACTATTTTTGTGCTCTGACTGTTCATTAGGATATTTTTGAAGCTTTCAATTTCATATAGTTTTAAATTATCAGGGGTTTAGTTTTGATTTAGTTTTGTAGTGTTTTGGCGAGATTTGAGAGTTTGGTTCCGTGAAACTTATTAAATAAAAATTAGGTTTGGATTCTTATATAAAGTAACTCTGAATTATTAGATTGCGAATAGGGAAATTCATTATATTAGAAATGTTTAGTTTATAAATAAAAAGCATAAAAAGATTATCACTTGGCATCTATTCTTTTTATACTCCTAACTGTGTTTTTCATTTCTTATTTTATGTGTATTTCGGTGGCCTTTTGATTTACTGGTCTTAGAGTTTTAGGGGAAACTTTTATAACTTCAGCTTACAGTGGGAGCTTTAGTTTAACATTACATTTACTGGCTGGTACTTGTCCTTAGTTTTTCATGAACTTTTTTTTATACGAATTCTTTTATTTAACAAAAAAGTTTTATGTGATATTTTCTGGAGTGCTGAATTAGTTCCTTTATTTAAATTCAAACTTTGAAGGAATGCTTAAACTTTTACAAATTTAGAAATTGATTGCCACTTTTGTTCAAACATTTGAACTTATTTTTTTAAGCTGAATATTTACGACGGCAAATTAAATTTCTTTTATATGGCGCCCGAACAGGGACTCGAGGACGTGCAGTTTGGTGGTGGTATGGCTGGCCGGCTGTTTTTTTTTAGTAAACTTTGGCGGTCTTTGGTAATTTTGCTCGGGGTGGCCTTTCCCGGTGCCACTCTATAATAATTTATGTCTTTGAAATTTGAAACTAGGATCAGAGCGGCGGATCGCGCTAAAGTAACTAAAATATTCAATGATAAACAGAATTTTACAGATTATGATTTGCTTAAGGTAAAGGGCACTATACTCAAACTTAATAATTTACGTACTAAGATGGCAGAAAGTGATAGTAAGATTGCTGAACTGAAGTTTGAGGATAATATTTCAGAGGCTGAATTTCAGGATGAACTTGACGAGTGCGAAAAGTACTCTGATAGAATAGATATGTGTATTAATATGCTAATCTCTGAGGAGTCTCCCCCACTAATCCAGCCTGACAGGTGCGAGATCCCCAGGTCGCTCCTGAAGAGTCCACAGGCACCGCTCCCGGTGTTCAGTAGCGAGCTGGGTGAAAACTTCGAGGGCTTCATCAGCAACTTCGAAGAAACTACTAGTAAGTTTAAATATACTGATTATGATAAGTTCTTGCTGCTAAAACAACAAATACGCGGTAAGGCTTTATACTTAATAGACTCTTTAGAACCTGGTTCGCAAACATACGCGCAGGCAAAAACTTTATTAACAAATGCTCTAGCTTCGCGAAACACTCAAATTTACAATATTTTGAATGAACTGGTGAGCTTGAAGTTAACTTATAATACTGAACCATTTCAGTATATGGCTAGCATGACCAAAATTCGCCAGGTTTTTCTGAAACTTGATATTAAAATCGATGAAATTTTGGAACATTTTTATTTGCTTGGCATGAATGAAAGCTTTAAGAACCAACTTGTTCTGGTTACTAATAATTCCCGCCCAAGTTGGCAGGAAATTAGTGACAATTTTTTCATTGCAAACGAGAGGTATGCAGCTGCACAAGCTTCTTTCAAAAAGAGAAGCGATAGTTCTCAAAATGTTTCCGCTAAACAATCTAAAACTTCATCCTTTGCCACGCATATTTCCACTCAAGATAGAAACCCATTTAATCACTGTACCCTGTGTGATAATGGTAGTCATGGCATAAATAAATGTGAACTTTATAAAACTCCTGCTGCTAAAATTTCTCGCTTGGAGCAACTGAACGGTTGCGTTAAATGTACAAATTTGGACCATGATGTTTCTCGCTGTAAGTTTAGGTTCAGGAAACCTTGCAACGCATGTGATAAATGGCATTTTACCTTTGTATGTCCATCGCTGCAAAATAACTCAAATTCTATTTTTCCTGCTAAAATTGATAAAACTTTGCCTCACAAGAAGGAGACTACTAGTAAACTTGTACTTTCTAATTGCTTCCGTACCGGTTCCAGCTTTGACTCTATTTTGTGCACATTTTCATGTAGCTTCATAAATGGAGAATCTCTGAGAGCCCTAAGGGATACGGGTAGCCAAAATAATTTTATATCCGAAACTGTTTTAGGCAAAATTCCATATACTATTTTGGAACCGAGCATTGACTTAACGGTAAATGGTATTAACGGTGCTAGGTGCTATAAATCAAAGCTTGTCGAAATTAAGGTTTTACTCGGGGACGAAACATATGCTGTTAATTTTTTAACTTTACCTGAAATTTCTATGTCTCTCGATTTGCCCGGACTTTCAACTGTAGTGCGGTGCTTTCACGAGAAAGGTTACAAGTTAGCAGACAAAAAATTGTTTAAGTGTAAAGACAAACTGGATTGCATAGATTTAATTTTTGGTGCCGATTCAGCGAAGTATTTTTCTGAAAAAAGTTGCCAGTTGGGTGAAAATTCTACCTATTTAGATTCTCGTGTCGGCGTAATGCTGAACGGAAATCTCAGAAACTTGCTGGCAGATTTGAAATTTTTACCTGATTTGAGCCCTGTTTTTTCTACTAATTTTGCTGCAAGTTTAGCTTGCGATTTTCCAAACCTTGAACAGAAATTTGTAGACTCTTTTTCTAAGGAAAAAATGTTAGGTGAAGACTTGGAGTTTGGAGTGGCAAGCCCAACTCAGTGCGTCCTCGTTCGTCCACTCTGGTAACGTATGTGTGTGCCCATGGGTGTCTGTTTTTCTGGTTCAACTGTGAAAGGGTGAAGCAGGAAGGCTGATGCTCCGGCACGCATATAACGGCCAAATATGAGCTCTGGCCTACCGGGTGGGGTACTGTGAGTCCTTAATGACGTCGAGTTATATATAGTGCAGGTTTCACACTGCAATGTATATAACAAGACCGAGAGGGCTGCCGTCCCCGGTAGTTTTGTGGCACCGTCCTCAGTATAGTACAGTACCTGAGCTGAGGGAGTGCCACAGCCCAAATCCCCGGCTAATTCCGAGGTGTAGCTCACATAGTGGGTGCCGGGGTGACGTCGTGATTAGTGTAGGGTAACCGATACAGTCCTTGGGACTTTTTTTTCAAATAAAACTATAAAATCAAATAAAAAATATTTTTCCTTTTTCCTTTTTACTTCCCTTTTTTTTCATATCGGTTACCTTCACGAAAGCGACGTAATACATCAGGTGGACGGGGGGAAGGTGGAGCTCAGTTTGTCGGTTGTCCCTCTCTGAGTTCCACCAACTGTAACCGTCATCAGCTACGCTGGCCTTGCTTGGTTTTTCTCGAAAGCCCCTAGTGATGGTATGAGCTCCCAGTCACAGAGCTGGGAACAATATTTACCTGATCTGGCATTATCGGTCCTTGTGGGGTGGACCTGGGAAACCTAAAATACCAACACCTAATCCAAGCTGTTAAAAGATGGAAAAGCTGAGCGGGGCGCTAACCCCTCCCTTGCTCAGTGCGGTCATCGGGATGAGTCAACGGAACAGCGGGAACACTCGGATCAAGCAATTGATCTGAATGTAACCACCTATGACGCCGCCCACAAGGCGGCTGAAAAATCAGTTCCTGAAACCACCCCAAAGGTGGGATTCGGCCACCCACCAAATCCAACAGAACATAAAAGCAAATCTACTGTTAATAAAGTAAATAATGAAGAAACAAACACAATGATAGATGATGAACTACTGTGCAACATCAAGCAAGAACCTAACCTTATTTACGAGTCTGACAATAGCCAAGTAAGCGAAAATCCTAATCCAAATAGATGCTGTGGCAATCTGAGAAAACTTTTGTCTGCAGAATTCGAAGACAAAATAAAAGCACTGAAATCTGAACTAACTGGTATAATAAAGGAAAATGAGGAAAAAGCCAACATCTGGAAAGAAATGATCTGCCATAGGGACGAAATTATTTCAGTCTCAGAGAAGCAAATTAAAGATAAAGATGACATAATAAACGAACTTCAAAACCAAGTAAAGAATTTAAGCAACAAAGTCGCCAAATTAGTCGAGGATAACAAGTATGACAGGAGATTGAAACGAACACCACACGATTTTACTGTCACGGACATGTCCATTTTTAAAGCAAATAATTCGCCAAAATTCTTCAAAGTCAGTTTTGAAAATGAGGAGCTAAAACGCAATATAGACCCTTTTTCACTAGAAAAAGAAATACACTCCAAAATATCTGCTAACCCTAAAGACATCCGAAGCTCTGGAAGAAATGGATTTATCATCCAAATAGGATCGGAGAGTGAAGCAGAAGCTCTCTTAAAAATAAAAACTCTATGCGAAAAGACGTGTACAATCATTCCTTATGACCTATATAATGTATCAAAAGGAATAATATATATTTATAATAACGATGTAACTGACCTGGAAAGTTTCAAGGAAGGCCTGAACAAACAGTGCCCTGTCTCCAGTCTGATTCCAGCTACTTGGATCAAACCCAAAAACCCTAGAGCCAAAGCTTTCCTTATAGCATTTCAACTTGATACTCTGCCCACCCATGTGAAAATACCAGGAGAATACACTCTAACTAAAGTGTATCCTTATAAAGACAAACCACTACAATGTCATTTTTGCCAGAGATACGGCCACGTCGCCAAACGCTGCAGCGCGAAGTTGCCCAACTGCGGAATTTGTGCAGGCCAGCATTTAACGAAGGATTGTCAAGCAACAGAACAATGCTGCTGCCTCTGTGGAGGAGATCACAAAACTACGTCTAAAGAGTGTAAGATTAGACAAGATGAAGAAAAAATTCTAAGCGTGCAGAAAAGTCTGAAAGTAGGCAGAGCAGAAGCTATCGAAGCCTTGCGAGGTAACAATTCGATCGGTACCAGCCCCAAAGTTCAGTACATCAAATTTGTTGATGTAAAAATAGAGCAAAAAGACATCCGAAACATATGCCCCTTCAAATTCGAAAATTTTTTCAAAGATACCTTAAATATATCCTCTGACAACGTGCGACCAACCAAAACTGGATGTACTGTTAGGTGTGAAACCCCGGAAATTACAAATAAAGTGCTTAAAACTCAGTGTATTGCTGGAGCAAAGTGCTCTGCTCTAGAACACCCTTTCTATAACCAATCCAAAGGATTAGTTTATATAAATAGATTTGACATTGAACAACCCGAAAATTTCGCTACCAAGCTGAAACACAAATTCAGTTTAAAAGATTGCTTACACGCAAGCTGGATCAAAACTCGAAATATAAACACGACTCCATTTCTTGCTACTTTTTCAACTGCTACTGCACCATCAATTTTACGAATACCAGGTGAAGACCTGAAAGTGATGGAGTACAAACCCAGACCAAAATTCTGCTTTAAATGTCTAGAATATGCGCACACTAAAAATAAGTGCGAAAACAGACAACGCTGTCAAACGTGCTCAGAAATTCATGGACCCTCGCAGTGTACAGGAATATCATTCTGCCTACACTGTAGCGGAAGTCATATGACAGGTGATAAAGACTGCAAAGAAGAAAAGTACCAACGAGGCGTGTGTGAAATAAGTGAAAGGGAAAAAGTGAACTGGTTTGTAGCGCAGCAAATCTACGAAAATAATAATCCTCAAAACCAAAAAACTTACGCAAGCGCACTGCGAGACTTAAGAAAGAGGAAGCTGTCGGATGATGTGGACGATGAAACTACGCCACGTAAGAAAAAACATGAAACTGATACCTCCAGCAATACAATTGATACTACCAATGGATCTGTAGAAACGAACAATTTATTAACTCCCGAAACAGGAAATGACCCTCAAATTTAAAGAATCATTCCTATTATAACCCCAGCTTCCTTGATACAGTGGAACTGTAGAGGTATCCAATCTAAGAAAGATGAGCTACTTCAACTAATTTCCGAAAACAAACCCCTCACCATCGCTCTACAAGAGACCATGCTCCCACCAGATAATAATTTCAAGATACCTAATTACTCTTTCTACTCAAAAACCGGTACCTATAACAGAAGATACCATGGAGGTGTCGGGATCCTTCTCCATGAAAGCGTCCCAATTTACAGGAGGATAGAACTTAATAGTACTCTCCAAGCAGTAGCTGTTCAAGTTCACATCCATGTTAAATTAACTATTTGCTCTTTCTACAATAGCCGTTCACATAGCCTCAGAAGTGTAGATCTGAAAAACCTTCTGGATCAAATGCCAGCACCAGTCTTGATTCTTGGTGATTTCAACGCGCATAATACTATTTGGGGATGTTCATCCGTGGACTCCCGTGGCCGAGAAGTGGAAAGGTTTATAAATACTACTGGACTTAATCTGCTTAATACGGGATGCCACACGAGATTGGGTAATACATCGGAGTCTGCAATTGACCTAAGCCTTGCCTCACCTATTCTTCAGCCACGTTTCACTTGGACAGTTATCCCAAAATGTTTCGACAGTGACCATCACCCTATAGTCTTAACCAGTAATCAACAACTTTCCACTAACTATATGTACAAATATAACCTTAACAGGGCAAATTGGAATTTTTATAGAGTCAGCGAAGCCTGGACTGGGCTTGAGCCTGATCTCCAGGGAACTGTAGATGAAACAGTAGAGAAATTGACTGCTCGGTTTGATAAAGCCTGTACAGACTCCATGCCTATGAAGGCGGTGGGAAAACATTTCCCCAAAACTTGGTGGAGTGCTTCCTTAACCCGCTCCAGAAACATTCGGGAACAATCATACCAGAGATATAGGAGAAATAAAAATAACATGAACTTGATACGATGGAAAAGAGATAGAGCACTGCACAGGAGATTAACTAGGGAGCACAAGAAGAAGAGTTGGGAAGCTTTGATAACATCCATAAACGTAAACACCCCACCCGCTCAAGTCTGGGAAACTGTTCGGAAGATAAATGGCAGGGAGACTAGAAAGACCTATGTACTAAAGGATGGAGACCACGAATACCGAACTGAGGTAGAAATTGCCAACAAACTTGCCCAAACGCTAGCCGAAACTTCAAGTACGTCAAACTATTCCCAGGAATTCTTAAACATAAGAGCAGTGCACGAAGCACAACTGCAGGAATACGATTTTAGTGACTCTGATTTAAAGCCATACAATTTATTTCTAACGTGGAAGGAATTCCAAGTTGCAATTTCCACTCTACGTAAGAACTCCGCTCCTGGACCTGACGAAATTCATAATAAAATGATAACCGAACTACCGCTTCCAGCGAAAGAACATCTTCTCAAAATTTTTAACAAAGTCTGGATGTCTGGCACTCTGCCATCAACGTGGAAAAACTCAACTGTCATACAGATACCTAAACCCGGCAAAGATCCGACAGACCCTCGGAACTACCGTCCCATCTCTTTGACCAGTATACTTTGCAAACTAATGGAAAAAATAGTAAATAATAGACTACTTGAGCATTTAGAAGCCAGATACATCCTTAGCAAATTCCAGTGTGGAGGACGAAAATTTAGATGTACCTTGGATCATCTCGTCAAACTTGAAAGCATCATTAGGAGTGCTTTCTCTCGTGGAGAGGATGTACTGGCGGTAAGCTTTGATATGATGAAGGCGTACGACATGACCTGGACGAAGGGCATTGTGAGAGACTGCTACAACTGTGGACTTAGAGGTAGATTGTTAAACTATATAGAGAACTTTCTACTAGACCGATCTTTTAGAGTAAAAGTGAACTCAACTTTTTCAATAACATATGTGCAGGAAAACGGCATACCACAAGGCAGTGTGCTCAGCCCAACATTATTTTTAATTAAAATAAATAATATCCTATCTAACCTGCCAATATCATCAAACCTAAACTTTTTTCTTTACATGGATGACCTTCTTATAACTGCAAACCACTGTGAACTAGATGTAGCCGGAGTGCTCCTTAATGAGTGCATAGAAAAAGTTAGTACTTGGTCTGCCGCAAATGGTTTCAAATTCAGCCCCACTAAAACCACAGCAGTTCATTTTAGTAAAAGAACAATTGTGTCGAACCCGCCCACCCTTTACATAAACGTTACTGAGATCAGCTATCAACCTTCTTTGAAATTTCTTGGTCTCATTTTTGACCAGAAACTGAATTTTAAAGATCACATACAGACTCTAAAAGTTAAATGCTTGCGCATGGTTAACCTCATCAAAACTATAAGTTCCCATTCCTGGGGAGCCGACCAAGATTCAATTTTGCGTATATATAGGAGTCTGATTAGATCAAGATTAGACTATGGATGCATAGTTTATAGCTCAGCAACTAGCACAACTCTTAGAACCCTAGACCCTATTGCAAATGAGTGTTTAAGACTTGCAAGTGGTTGCTTCAGGTCCACACCTGTAGCATCTTTGCAGAACGTGTGTAGTGAACCCAGCCTGTACCTCAGAAGGGAAAAACTCAGTGCTAGATACTTTTATAAAGTTAGATCCTTGATCAATAACCCTGCTTTCAAATACATACTTCAAACCTGTAATGCAAACAACTTCAGAGGAAGCGAGACCCCAACATTTGCCATAAGAGTAAGGAAGACTTTAAAAGACTTCGGTATGTACCAGCTCTCTGTTAAACCATGCATTAGGCGAGATGTCTTTAAGAACAACCCCTCTTGGACGTCTCACACTATCAATCCTGACTTAACCTTAACTGCTTTTTGCAAAGAAGATACGCCTGCTTCAACTTATAATAGGAAATTTAACCAGATTTTAACTATGAATTACAACGGGTATGAGGAAATTTATACTGATGGCTCGAAATTTACAAATGGGGCAGGTTGTGCAGCAGTGCATCAGCACCTAGAAAAGGTAATGGCGTTACCGGTGGAAAGCTCTATTTTTACCGCTGAAATTAAGGGAATTGACCTAGCAATCGGGATTGTTATTGAAAGGAACATTGCTAAAGCACTTATTTGCACGGATTCTAAATCTGCCGTGTTAAGTATGTGTAATGACGATTACCAAAACCCAGTTGTTGCATCAACAAAACTTAAAATGAAAACTATTATTGCAGAAGGAAGAGACTTAAAGATTATTTGGATACCTGGCCATACACAAATAAAGGGAAATGAGAGAGCGGATGCACGCGCAAAGGCTGCAGCCAGCATGAACCCTGGATACTCCCCTTTGCCGTACACGGACTACTACCCTATTCTTCACAGTAAAATTAAGAACAAATGGCTCAATCAATGGAAGAATTCTGGTAACAAACTATTACACATAAAGACTAGTGTAAATAAATGGACGAAACCTTCTTTTTTCAAGCGGAAAGACGAAGTAGTGTTCAACAGGTTGAGAACCGGTCACACAGCAATCACGCACGGATATTTAATGGAGGGTACCCCGGGCCCGCCGCCGTGCCCACACTGCCCAGATACTTTACTGACAGTCGCGCACATAATCATACAGTGCCCGAGCCTGGCTGAACTCAGGCAAAGATTACTACCCGATGAAACATCCTTGAAATTTTTAATGGGAAAAGACTTAGCCTTTAACTTCTATAAATTTGTTGTGAAATCTGGTATTTATCAGCTTGTGTGATCGGAACTAGAATAAATTTTATAAATTGTGTTGAAGATTTTTAGTCATTGCCGCTTTACCACGGCAGATATACTTAATTTTGCTTATTGTGTTATTTTTTGATTTTTTAGGGAAATTTTTTATATTTTTACGCTTTAACTTAGAGGTAATTGTGCTAAGTGCGTAATTGTTGATGTACTGGAAAAGTAGCAGGCTTGGTTCACACCAAGGAGGCCACAATGAAAGTTTCCTTTCGGGCTTCTGGTGAAAATCCTTCTTTAATTAAATAAATAAAAATTCAACTGGTTTTGCTGAAATTTGGTTTGTGGCTTATATACTCATTCTGTCCTCATAAAGAATATATATCAGAAAATTTTAAATTTTGCATAGTAAATGGGATTTTCAGGGGTAACTTAGAAATTTAAAAA
>JBAGKJ011177748.1:0-10875 GCA_037179465.1 Phronima sedentaria | reverse complement strand
TTTTTGCCTCTTGTTCAGGTGATAATTATTAATTTGGTCTTATGAGTAAAATCTACATTGTGCACTGATATAAGAAGAGTTCAACCGCCCAAAGATAATTCGCTTTATTGATAGTTAACATCGGTGAGTTTTGCATAGAATGTATATATGGTACCAAGGTTGATAATTATAAATATGTGTAGAATGTATAATGATTTTTTAACGTAAATTATGGGTATGGGGCATCAGACATGATGTGATTATAAGTGATACTTAATTTATGACATAGTTAACTATAATGACATGGGGTATGAACAAGCCTAATATTGAAATGAAATTAACGAGGCTGGAAGAAATATTCAATAAATTATTTGTTGTATTATTTCATATGAATGCATTGGCTATATTTTATATTACATGTTAAATATTAAATTTTGGGATTTTTATAAATTTATTCATTGGCAGGAAGCCCCTGTTTAAAGATTGAGAAGTCAAATTGAAATCCTTACATGGGCTAGCCAAGAGAACGTCAGTTGATTTTGGGAGCCAGCAAACCTTTCCCATTTTCTCAAAGTAATAAGCCCTCATGTCATAACCAATGATTTGGATCTGTGGACGTTAGTGCACTCATTAACTTTATTATATACATACCATAGCATTGATTGGGTTTTTATTGGGTATTTCTATGGAGTTGAGTAGGTAGGAATCTCAGTCCATTCAGCCTTGGTACGCAGTCATTTATAACTGAAGTCTATTTTTGCGTAGTTAATTCTTTTCTTGTCCGCTTGAATCTAGTATCCATTGAGTAATAATAGTTGATTGTCTTAAGCAAGTCCTTAAGATATATAGTGATTGAACTGATCACTCGTAGGAATGTGTGATATCTAAATTAATAGGCTTGTTGTTGATTGATATTTAGAGAAGATATCTCTACCGTGAATTGATACACGGGTTACCACTGACAAATTGGAATATTATTTAGAGAAGATATCTCTATTGTGATTTGATATATGGGTTACCACTGCCAAAATTGAATATTATTTAATGGGTATTCCATATCAATTTGCTTTATAAAACCATTCTTGTAGCCCTGTGGGTACTAGTGGGATAACACTAAACCAGAGTCCCTTGTAAGATCTGTGAGAAACCCTTGCAGGATTACAGGTGACTTATCTTCCTAGTGAACGTGTGCGAACTGGCAGCTGAGTTTAATTGTTGCTCTGTGATTGTACTTTCACCAAGTCTCTTATACGTCGGACTTGAGTTAGTTGTGTTCACTGATTTCGATCAGCCGTTTGATAGTGTTCCTGGCCATAGTTTGACTTGACACTATTAAATTATTGGTGCCATGACTTTGTAGTCTGAGAGATTGGTGTGGTACATAGAATAGCATTAGCTTGGCTGTTTAGCTTTGCAGGGGCTTCTGATGTGAGGGGTGCGATCATTTGATCGCCTACACATTTAATCAGTATGAGTAGTGAAGGAATGGATCATATAAATTCCAATCCCGATGGGAGTGATACACCGCGAGATGAAGAAAAAGTAATTGAATCTAACTGTGAACATATAAGAAAATTTTTGGAGAACCTAAAGAATTGTGACCCTGATTCCTTGTCTCCAGGATCCTTAAACCAAATAAAGGAAACGCAAAGGGATATTGCAACGTTTTTCCACATAAATACAGATGATGACAAGGAATCTCAAAGTTGTAAGATCATCAATCATGCTGAAGAACCTACCAAAGATCCTAAGATTCTTGATGCCGATAAAAATAACAAAATCAAACCTGAGATTACAGAAAAGGAGGAAGGAAATCTTGTAAGATCAGACAACAAGTGGAGGAAAATATTTAACAAAAATGAAGCCTCAATAATTGAAATTTTTGATAAACTTGATAATGGAAAAATTCCAGTTCAGAGGAAGTTTGATGAAAACAGTGGGGAAAGTCTTCTGGAGTATTTAAACCAATTTGAACAATATTGTACAGATAATATAAAAGGTGATGAAAGATTTTGGGTTGATGAGCTGGAAGAGAAATTAAGAGGCGAAACACTGGAAGCATATAAGGCAGTGAAAGATGTAGGAGATACTTACTATATATACCTTGAAGACTAAACTGGTTAGATGGCACAATGATTTAAAAGACCTTCGCAAGAAGAAGGCAAAGACTCAATTCGAAAAGGCCCAGTACTCCACATCGGATACTCTGTTTTTATTTAGTACAAAGCTGGAGAAACTTTTTAAACGTGCATATCCTACCAATGACATTGAGAAAAGTACCATCCTTAGAGAAAGATTTATTAAATCATTGCCTAAATCTGAAAGAAATAAGCTATCTGCGCAAATGTTTACAGATAAAATGAATAGTAAGCCTGTGACATGGAGTTCTATCCAGCGGTTTGCCAGATTTAGAGATGCATGGAGAGAGGAGACTAAGTCATCAGATGACTCTGATCATAATATTGACAAAGAAGAGATTATAATTAATGTAAATGCTGAGAAACCTAAGTCAAAATTACAGGAGGTAAAAGTATCATATGATCAGAAGGAAAAACGATTTTATATTGATGAGTCTAATTGGGCCAACCTTAAGCCACCTAATGTACAATTTTCCAGGGACAATAATCAAAACATTGCAGAGAAGAACACAAATTCAAACTATACAAAAAATTTCACAAATTCATCAAAGAGTGGTAGAGATAAGGGAAATCAAGAATATTCTAAATCGAGACACGTTGATGAAAGCCATACAGGAAACAGATTTCAAAATAGTAGATTTTCAATGCCACCTAAGAATAACTTTGGGGCATGTTTCAACTGTGGGAAACAAGGGCATTTTAAGAGTCAGTGTAAGATGCGATCTGAGTTGGTATGTTATGTGTGTGGTAAACCAGGCCACACAAGCACAGTTTGTCGATTTAGAAAAGGGATACATCAAAATCAAAATAATAAAAGTTACGAGTCTTATAACCAAAATGATAAAGGCAAATACTATAGACGGGATAGATCTAACCCGGGTGGTAATAGAGATCGCCAGGACAACAAACCACGTCACTATGAGAGTAATAATTTCCCAAACTAATAAGCTCCATGCAGAAGCAGGGTCACCATGGAGCTAAATACAAAATCCCTGAAAGTAATAATTATGAAGGCGGACTGGATACTGATCAAATTAAGCAGAGTAGAAGTAAAGGTTGTAATATCAATAATCATGAAAGGGGAATGAAAATTGAAAATAGTACTAAACATAATCATAAAATTAATAATGAGGTTTCTAAAGAGAGAAAGGACAAACCAGAATATCTACCTTGCAATGAAAAATTTAAACCGAAGGAGAATCATAATCACAATACACCAGCAGAAATATTTATTAACTCGGCAGCATTATTACCTCAAGATTTGTGTAATATTGTTATTGATATTGGTGAAAAACAGGTGGAAGCTCTCTTAGATACTGGTGCCGGTACTAATATGATTCGTGAGTCCGTCGTTTCTGATCTTGGTCTGAGAATAGTGCCTGAGGCTCAGTCAATAATAGGACTGGGTGAAGAAGAGATTAGGACTATAGGTATTACCACAATTCCTATTTCATTTTATGATGTCCAGGTCCCAAGCACACCTTTTCATGTTGTCAAAGATCACATAATTAAAACACCTGTTATCCTTGGACGAAAGTTCTGTCTGAAAGCTCAACTGGTTATTGATCTGTATAATAGAAGAGTGATAAAATATTTTTCTGATGGATCAAGCGTAAATATATACCTAAGAAATGATAGCCATAATGCCGAAGTTTTGATACACGAGTCAATTAAAGTATATGCAGCGAAAGCAGTGGAGCTTAATGAGAGAATATCAAAAGTGGAAATACAGTTTCATCATGAGCAGAATGGATTGAAATTAAATGGCAATCAAAAGTTTTTGTTTCAAGGTACATCTAATGGAAATGTAGAATGTATAGATGGTATTATAGACAATGATAAGGAGAATAGGTCAGTGCTGATTAAGAATTTAAAAGGCATAGATTCAGGTAAAAATCAAATAAAGCGAGGCACTTTATTAGGTTTTATAAACACTATTGTTGAAATAGATGAAGATGAAGAAAGCGGTACAATAGAGTGGTCAGTAGACGACTTGAAGAATAAAATTAACATAGGATCAGAGATACCCGGTGCCGAGAAAGATGAATTGATTAAAATCCTTTATAAAGTGAAAAATGTTCTCTCAACCAACGATAATGACATAGGGAAGGCTAAAGTTAGGCCACAGAAGATTGTTTTAACTGAAAATACCCCTATATATCAGAAACCAAGGAAAGTAGCTCCACCTTTGGATGAAGAAATTGAAAAAGAGCTAAAGGAACTCGAATTAAATGGAATAATTGAAAGATGTGCATCCCCCTGGAATTCACCAATAGTCCCAATACGCAAAGCAGATGGAAGCTTAAGGCTTTGCGTTGACTATAGAAGAGTAAACACTGTCACAAAACCAGATAAATTCCCGATGCCAAGGCTGACTGACTCTATATATGCAGCCCATAATGTAAAGTACCTATCGAAACTTGACTTGACCAAAGGTTTCTACCAAATACCAATAGAAGAAGAGAGCCAACCAATAACTGCCTTTAGTACTCAACATAATCAATACATGTTTAAAAGACTTAGCTTTGGCCTTCGAAATAGCGGAATACAGTTCCAGAGAACCCTCCAAGAAATATTACCTCAGTTCAACTCCAAAAACGTAATAATTTATATTGATGATATACTTATTATTTCTGAAACCTTTGAACAACATCTTGATCTGCTAGAGAGAGTAATGACGACACTTGTCCGTAATGGAATTAAAATCAAAGTCTCAAAAAGTGAATTTTTGAAAACCGAAGTTTCGTTCTTGGGGCATCAGATTGGCATAGATGGTATTAGGAAATGCCCTAAATACATTGAGAAAGTTCAAAGTTACCCAAAGCCTGTAAATGTAAACCAGCTAAGAAGGTTTTTGGGGTTAGCAAACTTCCAAAGGAAATTTGTAAACCACTTTGCAACTATAGCCAAACCTTTGACGGAATGCACAGGTGGACCTAAGAGGAAGGCATTACAATGGACAGAAGAGATGGACAAGGCATTCAGAGAGTTGAAGGAGAGAATAGCTGAAGAAGTAAATCTAGCTTTCCCAGATTACAGAGCAAATGTGTCTCCACTTGAATTATATGTGGATGCATCTGGGAAGGGTGCTGGAGCTTGCTTACTGCAAAAACAGAATAATTCTTATAAAACTATAGCGTATGCTTCAACTAGCTTTTCTTTAACTGAGCAACAATATTCCCCTACTGATCGTGAGTTGTTAGCCTTAAGATGGGGCGTAAAAACATTTAGGCAGTTCTTATTTGGAGTAAAGTTCATAATACATAGTGACCACAAGCCATTAATTTATTTGAAGAATACTGCAAGAGAGGATGCTAGGCTTGCTCGTACAATCCAAGAATTGGAAGAATATGACTATGAGATACACTATAGGCCGGGAGTCGACAATGAGGCAGCTGATGCACTTTCAAGAATTGTAGACTGCAAACAACCACCGCAACATACAGATGATGATTACCTGCCTAGAGGATTAAAGCTTATAGAGAAGGTGGATGGAGGTGCCAATTCCATGTTTGATGCACTTTTAACAGTGCTAGATAATGCGGACAGATTAACAGGTAAGTATGAAGACATAACAAATAGCAACGAATTAAGGTTAACTCTGGTAAATAATTTAACTGCAAACCTATCTAGATTTAAAATAAAGGCAAATCGCAACAAAATTAAGGAATTTAGAGCAATGAGACATTCTGGAGTTTTGCCACGAAATGAAGTTTTGATATCAGTATGTGACTTGTTTAATGTTGTCGTGCATGTCTATTATGGTATGCGCTCTCCTATTGTATACAAATCAAGTAAAGCTACCAATGAAACTACAGTGATAAACTTACAGTGTTTAGGAGGAATTCACTTTAATCCCATAAGTGGGCGAAACAAGTCTATCGAAAAAATTGAAGACAAATTTATAAATGTAATTGATTTCACTGTGCCGGGAGAGGACATAAAATCTCATCCTGCAAAAGAGCAAATAGAATGTCACAGGCATATCCAAAATTTTAGCCTTAATTGCAGACACAAAGATAGTTATAATTTATGTACCTTTAATTCGTATGTGGGTAACATAAATTTTTGTAGCCTAGTAGACACTGGTGCTCAAGTGAGCCTGATATCAAAAGAGTTATGGGAGCAAATCAGTGCTGATAATCAAGATTTGGTAATGGATGAAGAAATAGGAAACTTAATCGGTATTGGAAGCCAAAAAGTCCCAATATTAGGCAAGGTTAATTTGAAGGTGAACCTCTTAAATAACAAAACCAGTGAAGAAATTCCATTTGCAATAGTAGATTCTATTTTAATGCCGAATTGCTGCATCCTTGGTGCAAACTTTCTAACAAAAAATAAGATAGTTATTAGTTTTCATGAAAACCTTCTTTATTTTCAGGAAGATGAAGGTACAGAGCCATTATATCCATTAGAAAGGAATCCTAACAGAAATGATACGCATTTCTTGGGAACTGTGGAGTTGGATGAGGCGAGTATATCAAATCCTGTAGATGAGGAAATAGGTACACCCACGGTGAGGTACATCATCAACAGAGATATTATGGATATCCAATGCAATGATCATGCTGTTAAGAATCTGATGTTAAAAATTGAGGAAAAGATTAAACCTAAATTTTGGAAAGACAATTCGCTAAATCAATTTAAGAGGTATGTGGGCGACTTGATAATTGTGGAAGGAATATTATTTAAAAAGAAGAGTGATACACACCTCATTGTACTTCCATTCTCACTCATTGTAGAAATTGCAGTACAAACTCATATGCAAATGAGTCACATTGGTTCATTTAAATTACATAGAATTCTGAGTCAATCCTTCTGGCATCCAGCCATGGAAAAAATATGCCGTGATATTTGCTGTTGCTGCGAACACTGCCAACTATTCAAAGTACACAGACAACATCTAAAGCCACCCATAACCAAGATTAAAACAAAATATCCATTTGAACTCGTGTCAATTGACATAATGCTCTTGCCTAAAACAAAAAATAAAAATATTGCTGTACTAGTGGCGGTAGATAATAATTCAAAGTGGATGAGCGCCATACCTCTGAAAAATAAAACTGGAGATACAGTGGCAACTGCTTTGAGAGACCATATTCTACCGAATCTTCCTAGAATTCCTACTAAAATATTGACCGACAATGGGTCGGAATTTGTGTGCAAGACCTTTAATGATGTTCTCAGTAGCTTCAATATAAAACATATATATTCAACGCCATACCACGCGTCATCCAATGGAGGCGTAGAGAGAACCAATAGAACAATTATTCAGTTGTTAAAGGGAGTTGTAGGAGAGAGTTGTGAAACGTGGGACCAACAGTTGCACAAAGCGATATTGACGTACAACAATACAATACATTCTCAAACTAATAGTAGCCCATCTGAAATCATTCTGAAACAAGCCCATAGTTATGCGCCGACCTTGCCTATTGATACCAAAATAACTGAAAGCTGGAAAGCAGGTAATCCCAAATTTTCTCCTTTTCAACTAAATCAATTAGTTTTATATAAAGCTCATAGGAAAGGTAAGCAGGTAGCTGATAAGCTAAGACAGAGATATACTGGACCATTTAAAGTTATAAAGATTCAGCCGAATAATGTTTCATATCATATCCAGAAGGTAAATTGTCCTAATTCCAAATATATAAGAGCTCATTATGACCAGCTGCGTCCATTTTATGAAGCCCCAAACTATCTAAGGGGAATGTTAATCTCAAGAAAATCCAAGGCAATATCATTGGATGACACTTCATCAGATGATTGGTTTTGTGGTTTTGGTTCAGATGACCAAATGCAAACTCAGGATGTACCTGGTTGTATAGATGTCCATGACAGTAATCAAGAGCGAATTGCTAGTGATGAGAATGTAAATGGTGCAAGGAGTAAGGAAAATCATACAAAGGAAAATATAGACACTGTCCTGGTAGTTGAACCCGATGAAAATTGGGAAGATTGTCAGGTCGGTAGTAATGAAGATATGCTACTTCTTAAAGCAAGGAGTGGAGAAGAGCAAATAGCAGGAAATGATAGAAGTAATAGAGATATAGAAGACAAACACCGATATAGGACAAAAAATGATATGAGTCGCATAACTTCAACAGATCCAGGTGATAGAAATGAGACTGATCTAGAGAGAGATAAAACGAAATCACCTAACATAACACCATTATTGAGGGTGAGGAGAAATAGTGGTTTATTAAAAAGACAACTTCCATTAGATATGCTACATTGTTCGGAATTGATAAGTAACCGTGACCACGTAACGTCGACACCTCAGAGTAGGGCGCAGGAAGGAGTGGTTGCAGATATTTACAACTCTGCAACTGAGGAAGTAGATCAAAGGGAAACTGCTACATGGAATAGGAGTGGTAACACAGAGGCGGAAGATGCATTGTGTGATTTGTTGGATATGCTAAAAATAAATGAGAAGAACTGGGATAAAACGAGGAACATGATAAACGAAGAGGTCTCATCAATAGAGGAAGTTAAGAGTAACTCGAATAGTTTTGAAGGTTTTAATGAATTAGATTTTGTTAATGAACTTGAGAAGCGAAGTAATTTCCTGAAGAAATTGTATGATCACACTGCAATACATGAGAAAACCGCGAAGAAGATTAGGACAACTAACAAACACATATCAATTAGAAAAGAAATAGATTCAAGAGAGGCAGATACTTCAGATATTGAAGACCTTGCAGGAGCAGTTTCTCTGTCCAAGCGTACTACAAGGTCAAAAGGAATTCCCCTTGATTTGCCTAATGTTCAGCCTAAAGTATTGGAGTACAAAAAGTAATAGTGATGCGAATTGGCCAAAGGCTGAAAGCATCCCGTCACTGTATCAGTATTCTTATGATGCGAATGGGCAATAAGCTGAAAGCGTCATAAGGCTGGTATAGATAATTGTGTGATTTGTTGTAATTTATACTCTTTTCTTTATCTTTTCTGTGTGTTTGTGTGTTTTTTTTTTCTAGTAGAGTTGTGGCTGGGTCCAGTTGTTTGGTCTAGTGCAATTGGGTTCCATTGATTCTGATTTTGTTTGTGCTTGTTATTTTTTTTCCTGAATCCTTGTTGGGTTTGTGTCCTTGTTTGTAGTTGTTTTTTTTTTCCTTCTGAATTGTCATTAGTTTCTTTTTGGGGAATGAATCTTTGTAGTTATTTTTATGAATTATTATTTTTTTTGGTTATTGTTCTATGCGATGGTCTACAGTTTATTTGGCTGGATTTTTGTGGTTCTATTTATTGCAGTTTTTTTTCCTATTATTGTATACTCTGTTGTTTAATTGGCTGGATTTGTTGCAGTTTTTTTTTTCTATTGTTGTATACTCTGTTGTTTATTTGGTTGGATTTGTTGCAGATTTGTGGCCGTTTTTTTTCTATTGTTGTATACTCTGTTGGCCCCCGCCAATGCTCTTTCCAAGCTGACTTTATTTAGTTATTTTTTTTGTGATGGGCGGTTTGGCGCATGGTATTGTACTATTGTAATGCCTCTGGAGACATAGGCTGTGCTGATGTTTTCTATATGTTTTATAGGTGAATAACAGCATTTTACCAGTTGACTTATGATACAAATGGCCAAAAGGCTGAAAGTGTCATGTTGCTGGTGAAAAAATAAAAAAAAGTAAATAAATAGGGTGGTGTCTGGATTTGTCTAGGGTTTCATTCCCTTTCAAATCTCTAAAATTTATGTAGGATCAAAATATGACTTTAAGTCTAAGTTATAAAATTTATTTAAAAAAAAAAAAAAAGGTCAAAAATATGTCTTTAAATCGTAAGTTCTCCTAAAACTGGTGTAGAGACAAAAACAAAGTGAAAACAAATTAACAATAACAAAAATAATTTTAATAACCAGTGGACCATTTTTATCAATTTATAATGCACTGAGCTCAAAATTGAAGTCTCTAATGGATACTAAAGTCAAAGCATTCCAGACGTACCTAATTTGGTTGAGTTGACTGTGATAAGCTGATGTGGTAGTAGTTTAGGGTTGTAAATTAGTTTATTTAGTCATATATAAAAATAAAAATAAAAAAATGTTGTAAAATTTAAAAATCAAAGAAAAAAGATATAAAACTGAAAAATTAAAAAATATATATATATTTAGTGTATATAATCTCTAGAGACATCATATGTAAATAAAGTTATGACATGATGTGAAGAAACTAAGTGGTTTTATTGGCTGAAGTTTATATGGATGAAGAACTATGTATGGAAGAGAATAACGCCATAGAAGAATGAAGACATCTACAGGTATTTGTGCATGCTTGATCTATTAATCTGCTGTGTCCTGCTTCTCTTCTTGTCTCTGCTGACGACTTAGTGAATTTTTCAGAGGGTATATTTCGTTATACTTTAGAAAATTTCTATCAGTGAGGACAAATCTAATGGAACCATGGATAATATAGAAATTACAAGTGAAAATGTTGGATTAATCTCATGAGGTCTAGTTCGGGTACAAATAAAATGTAAGCTGTATATTGTTTTAAAGGTTTTAGGGTTTATTTGTAAATGTTTTGTACATAGTTGTAAGTAGGGTATATGCCACATCAGCTCCCCTAGGGTTAGTTGAACCTTCTTTCAGTGCATACTTGGGAGTCTGCACTTGGGTTGGGGATAAATGTAGTGGTTTATGTGTATGTTAGTTTTTTCTAGGTAATTTGTGCAGATTCCCATGTATTCAATTTTTGCCTCTTGTTCAGGTGATAATTATTAATTTGGTCTTATGAGTAAAATCTACATTGTGCACTGATATAAGAAG
>JBAGKJ011166637.1:0-10881 GCA_037179465.1 Phronima sedentaria | reverse complement strand
TTACCGTTTACCGAGTCTTACCGTTTACCGAGTCTTACCGTTTACCGAGTCTTACCGTTTACCGAGTCTTACCGTTTACCGAGTCTTACCGTTTGGAGAGTCTTACCGTTTACCGAGTCATACCGTTTGGAGAATCTTACAGTTTACCGAGTCATACCGTGTGGAGAGTCTTACCGTTTACCGAGTCTTACCGTTTACCGAGTCTTACCGTTTACTGAGTCTTACCGTTTACAGAGTCTTACCGTTTACAGAGTCTTACCGTTTGGATTGGAGAGTTACCGTTTATAGAGTCTTACCGTTCGGAGAGTCTTTACCAATTTGTCGAGTACTTAACGCTTATACCAATTTCAAGTTTAGACTGCTAACAAGTAAATATGGATGGTTACTTGACAGATTCGAGTGATTCTTCTGGGCGAGGGAGAGGGATTACCGTTGAGAGTTCGGTGGACTTGGTTGGCATGGGTGACTTGAGTTCGCGAGAGAAACTTTTACCTCAACCTTACAAGAGTCTACCCCAACCTCGTTTTCCTTGGAAGCAACGTCTAGACCGAACCCTTATAGAATTTGACCCTATCGGATTTGACAACGCCGGTGCTCTATCAAGAGGCGATAACATTAATTTATTAAAGGACAACCTTGTGCCTAATATTTCTACACCAAAAGAAATAGTGAGGGGTGGAATTAAGTTACGAGGAAAAACCAAAGTTGTTGGGGATTCTACGAAATTACCCAATCGTGATTACATTAGCACAGAGAATTCTTCGACATCTGACGCCGAAACCGAAGTCAAAACAACTATAGACGGAACTTGCAACTACGTAACTAGAGTGATCGAAAACCTTTTCGGAGACCAGAAGTGCGTGGGTGTAGGGAACGCGGGGAAGTTGGAGGAAACGCGACAACGACTTCTTGCGGTCCTGCAACCACAGTGCTTCATTACAAGTACCAACCACAAAAATCCAAATGGAGATGTCTGTGAATCGGAGAAAGTGGTCAAGTTTGGAAGAAGTAGAGATTCCAACAGCGATACATTTGTGAGCGGCGAAAATCGTGCGCGCGGAGTGTGTGCTGACGGAAAGAGTGTCGAGGAGCAGCAGCAAGATGTTAGCATTCTGCGACCTGAAGTACCGGATCCTGCGAGTAAACATTCGTTGTTACACGCGAACCAACATGATGGATCCTCCACCCTGGAAGAGTCTCAGAAGTCTAACTCAAAGTCTAGGTTACTGCAACCAGGCGGCTCGATGACCGAGGTCTCTGCTGCTCTCCGTCGACCTGCCGTGCAAAGTGGAACTTCTAAGCAGCCTCAGAAGACTGAAGAGTTTTTTGTACCTGTTCGAACTCTTTTTGATGAGAGGCGTTTTGATGCTGATCGTAGTTCTGGATCTATGCAATCAAACTCAAAGCCTCCGCCATTGGTGGATCATGAGCAACATCCTCCATATCGACAGGGTCTTAATGGTGCGGGTGCTGTAAACTGCGAAATTCCACCGACAGCGACAAGCTCCCGTCCGCCGCTTGACACCGGTTTTGTCAGTCGACCACATATTAGTAGAGTCTCCTCTCCGAACTATCAACAACCACTAGCACCAGGAAACTGTCAAGCTCCGGGGCAACCTATTAATAATGTCGACCTTATTAACGTACTGGCCCGATTAGATAGTCGAACCGTTCCTAAACCGGAAGCTTTTGACGATGCATGTGGGCAGTCTTTTGACGACTTCATTGTAAGTTTCGAAGACTACTGTGTACACACCTTCAAGGGGAGTCAAAACGCCTGGCTAGGTGAGTTGGCAACCCTTCTCATAGGGGAGATGAAACAAGCGTTCGACACCCTCAAAATCCCTGGCGAAACCTATATTTCCTTGCGCGACAAACTCCGCAAGTGGAGGAATGACAACAGGGACACACTTGAAGAAAGCACAAGATCTCGATTCTATGAGGCCCAGATGCAAACCGGGGAAAGTTGTAGATTGTACGCTGGTCGTCTCGAGAAACTTTATCGTCTAGCGTTCCCTAAGAAGTGTGAGAAAATAGAAACTAGCCGTGCACTGCAACGTCAACTTCTGAAGACTGTACCAGAGGAGTTCTTTCATCAACTTAAGACTGCGCGGTCCTTCAATCGCGCGATGAAGCACGAAGAACTTTTATGGACAGACGTCTTAACATTAGCAAGCCAATACGATGCTGATGTAAAGATGTACAGAAGACACAACCGGAATGAGGTGTGGGTTGCCTATCCACCACAAGCGGCTCCCAAGGTACCACAACATAAGTCGACAGTGCAAGCTGTGGGGGTTACTAGACCAGAGGGTAACCTCATCTCGCACGCCCCTTCTACCCAGCGGTCCTCCCCCAATCCTCCACATGTGGATGATCGAACCGAAGGGACGACTAGAGAGTACTTATGTCACTACTGTAAGAAACCGGGCCACATAAAGAGTAATTGTCGAAGATTCTTGAGACAGTGTCTTATCTGTGGTTCGGATAGTCATATGGTCGCCCAATGTCCGGATCGTCGGGGAAATACCTGGTCGCAGGCGCGGTCACCTGAACTAGCACCCGATGCTCAACTGGATCGTGAGCGGAACTTCCTATCCGGGGCTAATGTCACCCGTCTAGGTACAGTTGATGGACAAGATATGTCGGAAAACTTCCAGGTTCTAAGGCAGAGGGCGGAGCCTTAGAACGTGAACCACCTGCCGCCTCGCAGTCGACTGAGATCAAGATGAGTTACGTGGATTCGGGGGACTCCTCCAGGGTGCAGCAGCTGAACGACGTTGAGGATGAGTTGGGTTGTTTTTCTGTGGCCCTGGGAGCGGCTTCCCTTCCGACGTGCCGAATCCGAGTGTGTAATCAAGAGGTGGAAGCATTGATTGATTCTGGAGCGACAGCATCACTTGTTAAACGGAGTTTGGTACCGGATACAGTAACACTGCGGCGGCAAGCCAGAGTTGTTAAAGGATTGGGATCATCATCGGTGCCGGCGTGTACATCAGTCACTGTACAAATAAACATGCTTGGGCTTTCTTTCACGGAAGATTGTGTTATCGTGCCTGATGACGTCATCAAGCACCCAGTTATTTTAGGTGACGATTTTCTTAGAAAAAATTCGATTATCATTGACCTGACCGAACAGAAATTGAGCCGTAAGACCTCTGATGGGAGTTGGGATTTATATTACGCTCTGAATAATCCCCAACTAGTTTGGAGGGATGTGTCCTGTTACACTGACGAGGATGCGAAGCCTGTCTCTTCGGAGCCTTCTTTAGTAAAGATAAGAACTCCGTTCTTGGAAGGGATTCATGTAGGAAGCTTGTCAGATTTGTTTTATGATGGCATGGTCGAGGGGCAGCTAAGTGGGTCCATTAGTGGCAAACCTGGTATCCTCGACCTCGAACAGGGCCTTTCACACGTACTGTTAGAGCGAACTGGTAATTGTAGGGAGCCGAGGCTTTTGAAGAGGGGTACAGTTGTGGGTAAATTGTCCACAATTGTGGATGTTGTCGCACTTAACGTAGGGGGAGAGCAACCTAGCACTTCTCAATTGGAGTGGATTAACGAGTTACCTTTAACGTCACTGTCGACTAAGGAGGTTTTACGTGTAAAGGAGATGTTAAATTCAAGGAGTGCAGCAATGAGCAAGGGAGATAGTGATGTTGGGTGTGCTGTGGGCATTACCAAACATAAAATCGAACTTTATGATGAAACCCCTATCAGACAGAGACCGCGCAGATTCCCAGAGCCTGTCGTGGAAGACATTGAGAAACAGTGCGGGGAGCTTCTGGATATGGGTATCATCGAACCAAGCAGGTCACCTTGGTCGTCGCCCGTAGTGCCCATTAAGAAAAAGGATGGGTCCTTACGTCTTTGTATAGACTATAGAAAGCTTAATAAGGTCACGAAGCCTGATCGGTTTCCTATGCCAAACCTAGTCGATCAGGTCTATAGTCTACACGGCACGCGATTCTTTACTACCCTTGACCTGGTTAAGGGTTATTATCAGGTACCCTTGGATCCGGAGAGTAAGGACTGCACTGCCTTCTCGACACCCCGCAATCACTACCAGTTTCGGCGCTTGAGCTTCGGCCTACGGAACGCCCCCAGTGCGTTCCAACGGGAGATGCAAGCAGTCCTTCAAGCCTTTAATGGGAGTCAAGTCGTCATATACATTGACGACATTCTTATTTTAGGTAAAACTTTTGACGAACACTTGGACCTAGTGTCTAGGGTACTATATACCCTCGAAGAAGCTGGGATGAAGGTAAAACCTTCCAAGTGTTCCTGGTTTCAGGAGAGTGTTACATTCTTAGGGCATATCGTCAGCGGGTCCGGGATTAAAAAGGCTCCGGAATATATGTCCGCAGTAAAGGATTTCCCGGTCCCCTCTACCGTGAAAGAGTTGAGGTCCTTCATGGGACTTGTGAACTTCCAACGAAAGTTTATTCCCGATTGTTCCACGGTCGCACGCCCACTGAACCGGCTTCTGGGAGGGAAAGACGTCGTAAAATTAAGGTGGAACGAAGAAATGCTTACGGCGTTTGATAACTTGAAGAGTGCGATGTTACAGGATTTGGAACTGGCCTACCCAAATTATGATCAGTCGGCTCCCTTGCTTGAGTTATCAACTGACGCCTCTCAGATTGGCATGGGAGCATGTCTAACTCAGCAGCAAGATGGAGTTAATAGAGTGATAGCCTACGCATCAACTACATTCACTGCCGCACAATCAAAGTATTCTGTAATTGAGCAGGAGTTAAGCGCCATAAGGTGGGCAGTAAAAGTCTTCCGTAGTTTTTTATACGGCGTCCCGTTCACCTTATATACGGATCATAGGCCGCTCGTATATATGAGCAATATGGCAAGCTCCAACGCTCGGATTATGAGGACTATGCAAGAGTTGGGAGAGTTTACCTTTGACGTAAAGTACAGACCTGGTAAACACAATATAGTTGCGGATGCACTTTCCAGGATGGGTCCGGTGGAAAGAAGTGATGAAGGTTCCGTGCCAGTGACCTTGTTACCTGAAGGAATAACCTTAATGCGTAGCGTACCAGGTGGAGGAGATTCCCTGTTGGAAAGTCTCTGGGAAACTTTACACCACCAAAAGGTAATGCGGGACGATAGTTTGGCTCTCCCTGAAAACCACCGAGCGCTGAGGAACCTTCTGGCATCCGAAATTTTGAAAAACCCTAATGTATATGGTTTCAACAACGATAGAGCAACCAGAGCTAAGCTGAAAATGTACAATATAACAGGTACATACCCTCCTGTGGAATTCATGTTAGCGATAAGCAAATTATTTGGCTTGCAGGTGTTAGTACACCATGGTGGTGATAGACCGATTACGTATGAACTTGGAGGAGAATCTCTGAGAGACAGGCGTAAACGGATTCACGTGCAGTGCATTGGAGGGTGTCACTTTAATCCACTAATTGAAGCGTCGTGTTATTCTTTCCCTGAGCCCTTGGAGATAACCGAGAGAGATGATTGTTATGAGCAAGAACCTGTCGAACAAGGGTTGAACGTTAACGTTAATATGGAAGAAACTCTGAATGTGACGTGTACTTGCCGGAGGACTTCGTCGTTGCCACAAGTAATTGTTAACGTTGGGACTATAGCTTGCTGCGCACTCGTAGACACTGGGGCCCAGATAAACTTAATTACCGAAGGGGCATGGAACAAGATATCCGCAACTTACAGAGATCTTGTAGCCGTCCCAGACTCAGTCTGCCTGAGTACTGTAGGACGGAGACCAATCCATACTCTCGGGTACGTCATGCTTCCAATATCAGTGGAGGGGGTGCGCCTTGATGAGCCGCTGCCGTTCGCCATTCTACAGGAATCTACAGTTCCCTTTTGTATGATACTGGGAGCAAATTTTATCAAAAAGTGCAAACTTGTACTAGACTATGGGTCACACTGTTTGTCCTTGGAAGGTGAGGGAATGCGGCACGTTCGCAATTTCAGAAGAAACCACTTCCAGATGGATTTATATTCTGTGTGCCTGCTTCATGCCGATCCGGTGGTACCGTCAAGTGACCCACCTAATTTGGCCCCAACGATAAAAATGAAAATGACTCCTGGTGAAGCGCTGCGCATGCAGAAAACTTGCCCTGTGTTGCGAAAGCTTCATGGTGTCGTTAAGAGAGGCATCCGCCCCAACCGATGGCGCGATAAGACCCTAAACCCTTTTAAGCGCTATGGGTCCGATATATATAGTGCCGAGGGACTGTTATGGTATTCAACCGCAGGTGAAAAGAGACTATTGGCATCTAAAGAGTTTCTACAGTCTGTTGCCAGACAGGTGCATGATGAAACCTGCCATGCCGGTAGAAACAAGTTGCTTGTTGCGGTGAAGACTATGATATGGAGTCCTTTTATTAGCCAGATAGTTACCGAGATCTGTCGATCATGTGAGACTTGTCAAAGGTATAAGACAAGTCCTCAGATGCCCAAACCTCCGATGCTAAAAGTTACGATGAGTAGGCCATTCGAGATGGTCGCAGTTGACCTAGTCTCACTACCACGAACAGGTTCGGGATTCGTTGCCTGTCTGACCCTGGTGGACCATTACAGCAAGTGGGGTAGCGCAGTGCCTATCAGAGATAAGCGGGCTGATACGGTAGTTAATGCTCTTGAGACTAGGATCCTACCATTCCTACCTGCGAGGCCCTGCAAGCTGCTCTCCGATAATGGGCCGGAATTCCGTTCCGACAGCTTCGGAGACCTTATGTCTCGTTACAATATACATCAAGTATTTACTAGTCCCTACTGCCCAAGTTCTAATGGGGCAATCGAACGATTTAACCGTTCAGTCGTTGAAATGCTAAGATGCACCCAGGAGAATTATTCCCATTGGGATAGGGTATTGCCTAAGACAATTGTGACTTACAATCACACTTGGCATTCAGCGATTAAGGCATCGCCTTCAGATTTTATTTTAAAGACTGCTCACGAGACTGAATCTGCACTGGAGCTTGCACCGGAAAGTGTGGACTACTGGAGTGAGGGAGGTCGCAACTTTATGCCTTTTGAGGTGGGAGACTTGGTTTTAAAGAAGGAACAACCATTGGGCAACTTGTCTAGCAATAAATTTATGGCCAAGTTTGAGGGGCCGTTCGAGGTTGTAGTGGCTAATAACAATGGGGTTACCTATGAACTAAAGGACTGCCAAGGAGACAAAATCGTAAGGGCCCATCATAGACAGTTAAAGAGATATTTTCCTAGTTCAACAGGTCCAAACAGTTGCCCGGATCTTGTTCCGGGGCAAAGAGAGATTCAAATGCGTGAATTTGATCTGGACTACCCTACATCCACCGATGATGAGGAACAGACTAGACCGGCTGACGTGGCGCGGGAGACTGACTGCATGAAAGATGGGCCGATGCGTCCTGTGGGAGTTTTTCCGCCTGTTAGTATGGTTTGGAGGAGTTCACAGCCAGCGGTGGACAAATTGACACCAAACCGGAGTACCGTAGCCAGTATTCCGGCGTCTCATTTCGATCTGAGAGGATCATTACTGAATTTGTCCCCACTAGCTGACCGCCCAGAGCTGAGTGATTTCGTTCATTCACAGCCCAATCGAGCGGATAATTCTAGAACTAGTGAAATTGGAGTTAATAACCTTGAGACTCCACAGAACTGGTGGGAAGATCCCGAGATTGCATTGATGGGGAGAACCGCTGACCCTGAAGAGGAAGTGGCGCAGTTGCTGCGATCCATTGATAAAATTCTGAATGGGACCCTGGAGAAATTGGACAATAATAGCGAGGTAAGGTCGAATAATTCTGCGGGTGGAGGTGATCTACAACTGACGCACCCCCTAGTCTCACAAACCGAGGAAAAATCTCCTGATAATTCCAGTGGGACTCGTGAATATAATCAGATCTTCTTTGGTAGTTCAGGCTCTACGCTGAATACCAACGCAACCATTCCAAGAAACTGCAGGCGAAGTCGCACTCGATCTTTGCGCCGGCCGATCTATGAAGCACGAAGATTAGTTGCCGAATGTCGGAGGATAGGCCGAGAAACCGTACTTAGAAAGTATAGGAAACAAGTTAGGGACGTTGCAGACAATAGTCTCCATACTCCTCGAATGCATACCCGTTCTAGAGGACCGGTAAGGGATCTGCCTCACGTGCAGCCTAAAGCTTTGGAAAGTTTGTTCAAGTGATTGGAATCTATCACTTCAGTCTCTCCTTTATGTAGAGTCCTGTGAAGGGGGGAGGTATGTTGAGGCGATCCCTTCATGTTTTTTTTCTAATCGAAGTGTGCCACGTGTCAATCCTGCCTGTTACCCGTAAAGTTTTTACTGAGGATAACTCCTTGATACTGTGACCTCCTATGTATGGAAAGGAGGTTGGAAAGATGGCTTAACGAATTTTTTTATTTCCTTCTCTGTTTACAACAATCTTCTGTGAAGTGCATATTTACGCCCAAAGTTGGGGGCTTGTGACTAGTGTATATCTAACGATTTCGTGTATGTATGAGTGGTATTTAGGGTTTTGTAGTTTTCTGTAGGAGTGTTAGTTTTTGCGTTGCCGCTGTCTGTTTGTTGCCGCTATCTGTTTGTTGCCGCTATCTGTTTGTTGCCGCTATCTGTTTGTTGCCGCTATCTGTTTGTTGCCGCTGTCTGTTTGTTGCCGCTGTCTATTTGTTGCCGCTGTCTGTTTGTTGCCGCTGTCTGTTTGTTGTCGCTGTCTGTTTGTTGTCGCTGTCTGTTTGTTGTCGCTGTCTGTTTGTTGTCGCTGTCTGTTTGTTGTTTTGTCAGTTTGTGGTCGGTGCCTAGTTTGTTGTCGCTGTACTTTTGTTGTCGCCGCTGGTCTGACATTGCTGGTGGTTTGTCGTTGTTTCTGAGTGTAGAATGTTTAATCTTAGTTTAGTCTATCGGTATCTTTTTTTTTCCCGCACGAATTTCACATCTGTGTAAAGTCTTAAATTATTTGGATTCTGCTGCAAGTAAGGAAAATTGACTTAAAGTTTTGGTGATTTGATTTGTCCGCTTGGCTAATTATTAGTTTTAGTTGTTGAAGGTTTCTTAGCTACGAACATATCTTGAGCCTCGGGAGTTGCCTAGTGGTGCTTTGCTTTTCCTCAAAGTTTATTGGATTGGAGTTTTACTAATTTAGTCTGCTTGGCTTGTGTTCGCATGAAGAGTTTGAATGATGGTTATAGTTTGGGAGTGTTATTTAAGTTTTTATCGTGAACTTTTAGCGGATTATTACCGTAGCTTTCGTGTTAAATAAGCTGTCTGGGTTTATCATAGGGTCATCGCGCAGTTCATCGAATGGTTATCGTACTGTTTAACGCGCCGGGACCTTACCGTTACCGTGTCATCTAGTGTATTTTTATCGCGCGTGTTACCCTACCGTTACCACGTCGCTACCGTACCGGTTATGGTTTGTCAGTCGTACTCGTACCGTTTGATTGATGCGACAACCAATGGTTGTCCACCAGATACTCTACCGTTGCGTTGCCGCGGCTACTGCAGCGTCGGGTTTTTGTTTTTATCGCGCTCTTACCGCACAAGTTACAGTCTAGTTTTCAGTTTCGTTGGTTTTGTTTGAGAGTGAGAATGAGTGGATACTGTAAATTTACGTTAACTTAATATGACCTGTTTTGCTAGGTGTACCATATAAGCAGATATAGGAAAATCAATCCTTTTAAACTTGAGCCCTGAAAGCATAACCTATCAGGAAGGGAGACCTTCAAATATAAATATTCCTGCATTGAAAGTTTCATCGTTCCCGGATAGGTGAGCTTTAATTTATTTTAGAATAGTTAACGTGGCTACCCATAAGAAGAGGACTATGTGAGTTTTCTTGATAGTGCTTCTAAGATATATCTAACTAGGTGAAGGCCCTATTCTTATGTATTTACCCGTACGAAAAAAGAGAAAAGATCTAGTTCATCAAAATTAGGTTAAGTTTGCAGTTGTGGTAGTTAGTCTGTCACGTGATTAACTTTTAAGTTTATCCTTCTGAATATTCGTAAGTATGATCAGAGTTCCATTTTTAAGACATTTTGCTGGGAAGTTTTTGAGGAAAACTTCAGCGGGAATTTTTTTGTCAGTCTTTATGCGTATAAAGTTAACTTATTTTGGAACTAAAGTTTTTTAGTTAATTTGGTTTAATTAAGTAGAACAACGGGCTTTAAGGATGTTAAAAGTTCAACATTTTCAAAGAGACATTTTGCCGGGAAGTTTTTTAAGCAAATTTCAGCGGGGATTTTTGTCAGTCTTTATGCGTATAAAGTTAACTTATTTTGGAACTAAAATTTTAGTTAATTTAATTAAATGGAACAACGGGGTGAACTTATAAGGTATCTGGGACATCTTTGGGGTTAGCTGAGTGGTATACTGAGTACATTTTGATAGAAGCTGTAACAGATTAATTAGCGCAACGAATTTCTTGGATAGAGAATTAATTTATGAATATCTGTTTGAGTCAATGAGAAAATTCTTTTGTGTACGGTGCAGTACTTTCTACTTAATTAAATAGGATTTCTAAATTACATTCCTGAATGTTACCTGTGAAATGTGATTGACCTGAACCTATTAGATAGTTATGTGTGATTTTACTTGTTCGTAGGGTGCCGGGAGAGGGACTAAAGCTGTATCAGGCCTACCACCAATTGTACCGGGCCTACCACCAACTGTACCGGGCCTACCACCAACTGTACCAGGCCTACCACCAACTGTACCAGGCCTACCACCAATTGTACCAGGCCTACCACCAATTTTACCAGGCCTACCACCAATTGTACCAGGCCTACCACCAATTGTACCAGGCCTACCACCAACTGTACCAGGCCTACCACCAACTGTACCAGGCCTACCACCAACTGTACCAGGCCTACCACCAACTGTACCAGGCCTAC
>JBAGKJ011155527.1:0-10909 GCA_037179465.1 Phronima sedentaria | reverse complement strand
ATTCACTAATAAAAAAGCAGTAAAAATAAAAATTTGGCTTTTCCAAACTGGGATATTTCATAATAATTGGTATCAGGGCGCAATATTATGTATTAGCTAAAACATATTCTGTAGCGTTTTTTTTCTATTTTTATAACTATTTACTATTTTTATAGCTAGGTAGCTTCTTTTTTGGCTACCTATATTGTTTTTGGCTTTTTTATAAAGGTTTTTCAATTGTATGGCTTATTTTACTCTATATTGGTCTGTAAACGGCCAAAAAAGGCAAATAAAATGTCAGAAAATTTTCAATCTTATTGTCAGAAAATGTCAGAAAAAGTCAGAAAATTTCAAAATGAAAACCTTGTGGGAACCCTGATTTATCTCATAATCAAAGCTAATATTATGGATGAAAGTAATTTGTAATAACACTTGATCAATATCACTGTTAGCTAAATAAGTAGTAAGTTAATTGAAAAATCTTCAATTTTCCAACTTAAAAATATGGTAAATGTTATTTTACCACATTAACCAAAAAAATAAGGAGCACCCAATTTTGATTTAGTCATATTGTACTGCACATCACATTTGGGGCGAGCTTTTTTTTTTGCAGAGGGCTTTTTATATGAAATGGGGCAGAGAACGGGTACCATTTGAAAAATGTTAATTATGAGTTTTTTTTATTTGTATTAAAATACTAATTTTAAATAGTTTGAGTAATAATTTAACTTATTATTTAACCTTTTTTTTAATTATTAACTTCAATTATTAATGAATTATTAATTTCAGGAAGATGATGCTACAACACCTACTCCAGTAGCTGGTTCCAGTGAGAGCGAGGTAAGATATAGGATTAATGTGTAATATCCCTTAGGTATACACTTTTTGCAGGTTTATCTTACCGAGCATTTTGTAATTATAAAAACAAAATAGAAAAATTTTACGTGGGGGGGGGGGGCGGCTCTCAGACCCCCTTCAAATTAATGGAAACTTCATAAAAGAATAGCCAATATTTTTGTTTGTGAACCTGGATCCATCAAATTGCAAGTCAAATCTGAAGCGATTTTTCTTAAAATTTTGACCAGGGTTCTCAGGGGTGGGGGCAAATTTTCAAAAATTGTGTTTTCAGCTGATTTTGATGAATTTCGGATCTAACGGGGTTTTCAGTTTCCTGCTGCCAAATCTGAGGCTATTGTTTGGAAAATTTTACCCAGGGGGAGGGGGGACTGTTTGGCCAAACTACAGAACTGCATGGTTTTTCAGTGTCCTGCAGCCAAATCTGATTTTTTTATTTAGCTGGAACCCAAGAGCCCCTATTATCTTGTTAGATATGTTATGGTGTTATCTATATGTCGAACATATGAGGGTAGCTATGGGCATATAGTGGACTGCCTCGCTGCCTTTTTTATTTTACCATAACAAAAAGCAGAGATGAATAAATGTCTGTATTTGTCAGACTAGTGGAAACTCATTTTTTGTCAGACTAGTGAAAATTCAAAAATCTCAATTTTCGATGTTAGGCTGCATATGACCGACAAACTCTAAACTTAAGGGTTTTTTACCATCCTAAAACCAAATCCAAATTTGTTTAATGAAAATTTTGAATTGGTCGCTCAGAACAGGACAGCTGATTGTTGGAAAATATCTTATTTTTTTACTTTTGTCAGATTTTGATGAAACTCAGATCTAAATGGAGTTTTACCATCCTAAAACCAAATTCGAAGTTGCTTTTCGAAAATTTTGAATTGGTCGCCCCGAACGGGATGCGTGATTGTCGGAAAATATCACAATTTTTGACTTTTGTCTGATTTTGATGAAAGCATCCTAAAACCAATTCCAAAGTTACTTTTTGAAAATTTTGATCCGAGGCCTACCTAGAGGGGGAAAAGGACAGAGACTTATTTTTATTTTTTTATAAATGAGTGCGGGCGTACATTGGAATAGCCCCGCTATCTTTTAGTTTAATTTTCACCACTAAAACGCCAGTTAAGTTTGTGTGGGAGAAAAAAGTTTAAATAAATGTTTTTAAAAAGTTTGGACTATTTATTAATTTAATCTATAAATTGTTCTATTGAATTGTTCAATTGAATGAACTTTATTTTTGCCATATATTGGTCAATAACTGCTATTTAATGTTTTTCTCATGTCTATTTTCTTTTTCCCGATGGTGAGGAAATTTAGTTTATTTTGGTCAGGAAAAGTCAGGATGACGGCTTCTTAGAAGTCCGTAGCAACCCTGTGAAAGGGGACTTAACTGGAATGGTTAAGCACTTCATTCACTAGTGTCCTTGACATCAAACCAATGGCACAGGCTGGTCTTCACCCAGATTTAAACTACTGCTCCGTGGTGGCTATATACCTACACTAGGATAAACGAAGTCGAATGTAACTATAATAGCAAGGATACAATTATATATGGCTTAGGCCATTGCATAGAGTAAGTTGGGAGGAAATGGGAAGAGAATGGGGCGCCCCTTTTTTGATTTTGTAACTTTACCAGCTGACTTTCATATGAAGGGGCGCTTACTTGTGATTTCAAGACTTTACCTGCTGAGTAACTGTGGAACTCTTTAATAATAACACATTTGGGGCGAACTTTCATCAGCCGCAGGCTTTTTGTATGGGGTTATACCTACAACAGCAAACAAATTTGAACATTCAATAATATGTGCATACTAACCCAAGAAGCAAATTAAAGCAAAATGTTTCTGCGGTTTAAAATTCATAAACAAAATGTTGCCTATAGTTTGCAAATGAAATAAATATATCAAGTGTTCAGGCAAAAACAACTAATCCCCTCTAATTAAAAACACAGAAAGTGTGATATTGTACAGTCCTCTTACTGAATAAATTGTAGGTGTTTTTTATACCAGGACTTGTCTGCCAGCAATAAGTTGACAACCTCCCCTTCGCAGGGGGTAGTCACAGGCCGAAAGATAAAGTAAAAAATCCATTCACACCCACATTCACACAACAGAACCGCTAATAAAAATTCCATTCACACCCACATTCACACCTAACAACCACTCACACTCCTTGGTACTCCAGGAGAGCTGCAACCCGATGTGGTTCAGCCTTTCGGACATCATTGGTCAGGTTACACCCGGGCACCCCCGACAGGCCTACACTGCTTCCAGTGGAACCCCACCGGAGGCGCCCGACCTCACTTCGTACCGCGTACAAAGTGTGTCTTGGCTCACACTTTATCATTCATACTATCCTATCAATCATATTCCTCCGCACATTCCTATCCAAGCACGCCCCCCTAGCTTCCTCTAAACCCATCCCTCTTTCAGCACACGCTCTCCTCACTCAATCTCTCCACTTAAAAGATGGCCTCCCTCTCCCCCGTGCTCCTTCTACTTCCGACAAATACACTCTTTTAGTCATTTTCTCACTTCCCATTCGCTCAACATTTCCAAACCATTTCAACACCTTTCCCTCTACTCTTTTACTCAATTTTTCAGGCACACCCACTCTTTCTCCCACTACTTCATTCCTCAACCTATCTAACCTTGTAACTCCACACATGCTTCTCATACACTTCATCTTTACAATTTACAGTATATTTAAATCAAAATTATGAATAATTGAATCAAATTTTGATTTCCACAAAGAATTACTATAGAATTTAAATATTGTTAAAGTTTATTCAAGCCTTGTACAATTATTCATGACAAGATTCCCAGACATAAAAGTTTAGTAAGGTATCCTGTAATTGTTTAAATAAAAATATGTTCAGTTATACTCAAAAGACAAAAAAGACATTCAGTTATTGCAATAAATGAATGAAATTATAAAGTAGGTGATATTATATGATATTCTGCACAGAAACATACTTAAGAATATGGACCAGAAATTAAATTATAGAAACCTCAGACATCGTGCGACCGCGGCAGCGGTCGCCGCCCCAACCTTCCTCAAAACAAGACTTCGGCGCCGCGTAGCGAGTTGCACTATATCCGATGAACCGAAGCCCCATTTTCAGGTTCAAATTGAACAAAGTTCTGTGTGGTTCAGCAGGCTGAAATTTGGTTCGTTCTTTTATCTCGGCATGGACAGTACGATGCAAAAAACCGCATGTCGAAATTCGTCCTAGAACAAATTCTGTGGGACTCTGAAAATCGCCAAAATGGCCTTTCAGACCATCGTCGCCGTCGTCGTCGACGTCTTCGTCCACCAGAGTTCCCCCGATTTTTAAGTCATTTCTAATCATCGTAGCTTCATGAAACTTTGTACACTCCTTCCTTGCGACATTACCCAGAGGGTTTTTTCGATTTTTTTTTAAATTCCTAAAATTTTTCGAGAAAATGGCCATTTTTTGTATTTTGAAACTTAGAAAAATTCGCGTGCGACCCGGCCACAGTTCCCCCGAATTTTAAGTTATTTCTAATCATCGTAGCTTAATGAAACTTGGTACACACCTTAATTGCGACATTACCCAGAGGGTTTTTTCGATTCTTTTCGAAATTCCTAAAAAATTTCCAGAAAATTGCGATTTTTCGTATTTTTGGACTTTGAAAAATTTGCGTGTTACCCGGCCGCAGTTCCCCCGATTTTTAAGTCATTTATAATCGTTGTAGATTCCTGAAACTTGGTACACACCTACCTTGCGACATTATCCAGAGGGGTTTTTCGAATTTTTTTGTAATTCCTAAATTTTTTCGAGAAAATGACCATTTTTTGTATTTTGGGACTTAGAATAATTCGCGTATGGCCATCCCACGGTTCCCCCGATTTTTAAGTCATTTCTAGTCATCGTTGTTTCATGAAACTTTGTACACACCTTCATTGTGACATTATCCAGTGGGGTTTTTCGATTTTTTTTAATTACTATTTTTTTCAAGAAAGTAGCATTTTATCGTATTTTCGGACTTGGAAAAATTCACGTGTGTCTTGGCCACGGTTCCCCCGAATTTTAAATTATTTCTAATCATCGTAGCTTCATGAAACTTTGTACACATCTTCCTTGCGACATTACCCAGAGGGTTTTTTAGTTTTTTTTTTCCTAAAACTTTTCCAGAAAATTGCGTTTTTTCATATTTCTCACTTGAAAAATTCGCGTGTTACCCGGCCACAGTTCCCCCGATTTTTAAGTCATTTCTAATCATCGTAGCTTCATGAAACATGATACACACCTTCCTTGCTACAGTACCCAGAGGGTTTTTGGATTTTTTTTTTTGGAAATTCCTAAAAAAAAACGAAAAGTTCGATTTTCCTGTTTATAGACTTAGAAATATTCGCGCTTTATTCATCAAAACAGTTGTGCGTTTTTCTAGTTTTACTTAATATTTTTTTGCATGTTTCAATAAAGCTATTCAAAGTCTCTGAGAAGTACTTGTATCCCCATAAAAAAAGCCCTCCGGGCTAGAAAAAGCTCGCCCCAACTTTCTCATGGGCCTATAAAGCACTTTGATCAAAAAAGGGGCGCCCCACCCCCCTTTCCCCCGCACCAATCGATTAATCAAGTAAAAAACTATTTAACTATATTAAATTTATTTGATAACATACTAGCTGGCAACCTAACAAAAATATTAGAAGACTGCCTATGGATTTAATATGGTTCATATAAATATGTTGACCGTTCTAGCTATGTAGTTAAAATAAAGTTATTTTCTTCTGACAAGCCATAGCAGGATAACTACTATAAAACAGCGTCGAATGCTACGAGCATTCCTCAGCTCGGTGAAGAAAACTACCAGTCTTCTAATCACCATATTTTAACAGCGTTTCGTCCTAGCCTATTGGACTCGTCAGTTACGGATAGGCATACCACAAGACGCTTTGGTTCAAAAGACAATTTCGTCTTATGAACATAATATCTATAAATATACCCAATGGCTTGTCAGCTGATGCTTTGGTTCGCCATGTCATCAGTTAAAACCCAGGTATTTGGGTATATTTATAGGTGTTATTTTCTTAATTTAAGTTTTGTAATCCCATAATAATTGGAGGTATTAACTAGAACAGCTTTGAATTAGATTTTACTGAAAAAATATGTACAAGTGAAACGCCTAATTTTATTCTAAAACCACGATTAGCAGGATAGATGGTAAGTAAGAATTTTATTTGGAACATTAGTTTGGGAGTGAATAATCTGGAATGTACACTTGCAACTGTATACTACAATTTAAATAAGAATGTTTAGAATTTTGTTTTAAAATGTACTACAAAATACGCAATTTATGGATACACGAATATAAGTTTAATAAGATCGATTGGTGCGGGGGAAAGGGGGGTGGGGCGCCCCTTTTTCGATCAAAGTGCTTTATAGGCCCATGAGAAAGTTGGGGCGAGCTTTTTCTAGCCCGGAGGACTTTTTTTATGGGTTATTTTTATAAATTTAGTCCGAATATTTTATATAGGTAATAGCTATTTATCCAACACAATTAACTGTCTTGTTTAAATGTTTAAAAATTCTGCATTAAACATCTTGTAAAGAAATAAGTCAAACTCTGTATTCCAAAAAAGTTTATGATATAATATAAATAGAAATGTTGTTTAGTCAAATAAGTGTTTCTTTTATAAATTAAACTTAACTGAACATTTTAATGTATTGTGAGCAGAAGAATAAATATCTGAATAAAACTTTTTTTTTATCCCTCCATTTTTATTATTTTACAATGCACTTATTTAACGTAGAATTGAAATCATATACCAAACTAAATAATGTATCTTCATAAATGCGTGGCATAGATCGTGCGACCGCGGGAGCGGTCACCGCCCCAAATAAAAAAAGACTGTGAATTCGTTGTTTGCACTATATAACAGACCAGCACAAGTACTTCAAAAGGCTATTTTTGACAATCATTTTTAGCACACTTCGGTTGCCACTATAAGCTTCAATTTTTTTCTATACATAGATCTAATGCGTATCTATCGAATGTCCAAAAAGTTGTTTAGTTCAGTAGTTGTGAATTTTTGAAATTTGCGAATTTGTGCCATTATTGCGATCTTCTTTTCTTTCCAATGCCAAAATTTCCCCTGATTTAAAGTACTTTCTAATACTCCGATTTGGATGAAAATTTCTGTCCTTACTCTTTGCAACCATATCTAGACATATTTTTTCAGATTTTTAAAATTCTACCTGGGGGGGCCCGCAATGGGGAGGGGGTCCCTGGGACTTAATATAATATGAATCCCATAAGAAAATAGCTGAGTCAGAAAATAGCTGAGACAAACTTCCAGTCATCGGATTTGATTAAAATTTTGCATACAAGTTCACATTACGATTCCCCAGATCGACTTATCCTTATTTTTTCTTGAGACTCAAAATAGAGATTTTACGGTTTCGGACTTAGCGAAATGATGGAGTACCATAAGAAATTCAGTTGCCCCGATTTTTGACAAACTTCCTCTTATCGGATTTGAATAAAATTGTGCATACAGGGTAACATTAGGATTCCTCAGATGGGGTTTTCTTTATTTTTTCAAAATTTTATCCTATGGGAATCAAAAATCGTGATTTCACGTTTTTGAACTTAGCGAAATAATGGAATACCATAACAAATTCAGTTGTCACGATTTTTGAAAAACTAATCGTTATCGGATTTAAACGACATTTGGTGTGTAGGTTCCTATTACGATTCCTCAGATGGGATTTTTTTCTTAATTTTATGAAATTTTCTTTGGGGACCCAAAATGACGATTTTACGTTTTGAACATAGCAAATTCATGGAAACCCAACCCATAAGAAACTTGCTGATTTAGTGTAAAGACCAGAAAAGTTGGTGGAAATAGTTTTTATAGCTTTGAAAGGAGTAGAACTTGCTTTTCGAGGGAGTACCATCTTGGTAAAGTCCTCCCCCACCCCCACGGGACAACAAGTGGGGCACAGAAAGACCAGGACCATAAAATTTGCCAAAATCGCCTGAAATTTATAATGTAGCCTTGAAATTAGTAGGGCTAGACTAAGAAGGGGGTAATATTCTATCTTTATCAGGTCCTCCCCCACCCCCAGGGTTCAATAAATGGGGACCCAGAGGTACCATAACCATAAATTTTGCCGGAATCCCGTGGAATTGATAATGTAGCCTTGAAATGAGTATGGGTCGTCTTTCAAGGGGTAATAACTTAGTCATGTTCTGCTACCACTCCTAAGTCAATAAGTGGGTCCCGTAGGAACCAGGGCTACAATTTTTGCCAGAATCGCCCGAAGTTTATAATGTTTCCCTGAAATTATTAGGGACTACCTTTAGAGGGGGTACAATATTCTCAGCTACTCTCGCCGCACTCACCAGCTGGGTCAATAAGTGGGGGCCAGAGTGACCCGAAACAGAGATTTTGCCAGAATATTGAATTTTTTAATGTAGACTTGAAATGAGTAAAGCTCGCTTTTTGAGATGATACCATATATCTTTATTTTTTAAATTTGCATAGAATACTGAATTTTCAGAGACCACTTGTCAAATTTAAAAATCTTTTTAACCGATTTTGCTCAAAGTTGGTTTGTAACCATAAATAAATTTTGCCTTCCGGGGGTTTGAGTCGGCAGTGCTGCCCATTTGGGTGGGCTGCATCCACCCTATAGTGGGTGGCTGCGCCGCCCACCTCTGGGTCGGGCTGCGCCCACCGTATCATATATTCTTTTCAGGTTCGTTTTTAGGAGACAAAAATAGGTTAGATTATCACATTTCATTGGAATAGAAAAACTTTGAATTAAAACATACATAAATATGTAGTAACTGTGCATTATATATAGTGTGACGTGTCTAAAACTAATTTACTATTTTTAAGATCTGCTGGAAAATAATTATAATCTCCTGGAAATCTCTTTAACTTTTTTTCAGAATCTTGTAGAAGCCCTGTTTACTTTTTATATATATATATATTTATTTTTGTGTGCAGGTATGAAGCCTAATGAACGGATAAACTTCCGTTGAACGGATGAATGGATCAAGTTTAAATGAACGGAGTAATGGATGGATCAACTTTAAATAGCTATGGATAAAATATATTTTTTCCCTTAATATGTTTATTTTACTTTCTGTAATTAAGATAACATTTGTGATTGAAGGATCTAAATTAACAATTAATTGCGGCAAATTATATTGTTAGTTTGGATATGTGGGGAGGATTTATGATACAGTAGATCAAGAATACTATTAGTGACATTTCGGTATGGAAATATAAGGTTCAATCCACGTAAAGAGTCGCAGACGGTCAACATTCTGACTGGCTTTTCAATGGAGGCTACTAGTCCCAACGGATGATTCTTACCCGATGGCTGATTATAGATAGCGTCCCTGCAGACGTTGGTACCAGCGTCTCGACGGGTGGGGATAGCTAGCTTCCCGACGTGTGGGAATAGCTAGCGAATCGACGGGTGGGAATAGCTAGCGTCCCGACGGGTGGGGTTTAGCTAGCGTCCCGACGGGTGGGGGATAGCTAGCGTCCCGACGGGTGGGGATAGCTAGCGTCCCCACATGTGGGGATATCTGGCGTCCCGACGGGTAGGGATAACTATCGTCCCGACGAGTGGAGATAGCTGGCGTCCCGACGAGTGGAGATAGCTGGCGTCCCGACGGGTGGGGATAGCTAGCGTCCCGACGGGTGGGGATAGCTAGCGTCCCGACGGGTGGGGATAGCTAGCGTCCCGACGTGTAGGTATATCTGGCGTCCCGGCGGGTAGGGATATCTGGCGTCCCGACGAGTGGGGATGGCTAGTGTCCCGACGGGTGGGGATAGCTAGCGTCCCGACGGGTAGGGATATCTGGCGTCCCGACGGGTGGGGATAGCTAGCGTCCCGACGGGTGGGGATATCTGGCGTCCCGACGGGTAGGGATATCTGGCGTCCCGACGGGTAGGGATATCTGGCGTCCCGACGGGTGGGGATGGCTAGTGTCCCGGCGGGTGGGGATAGCTAGCGTCCCGACGGGTGGGGATAGCTAGCGTCCCGACGGGTAGGGATATCTGGCGTCCCGACGGGTAGGGATATCTGGCGTCCCGACGAGTGGGGATGGCTAGTGTCCCGACGGGTGGGGATGACTAGTGTCCCGACGGGTAGGGATATCTGGCGTCCCGACGAGTGGAGATTGCGGGCGTCCCGCCGAGTAGGGATGGCAAGCGTCCCGACGGTTGGTGATAACTAGCGTCCCGACGGGTGGTGATAACTAGCGTCCCGACGGGTGGTGATAACTAGCGTCCCGACGGGTGGTGATGACTAGCGTCCCGACTGGTGGTATAACTAGCGTCCCGACGGGTGGTGATGACTAGCGTCCCGACGGGTGGTGATAACTAGCGTCCCGACGAGTGGAGATAGCTGGCGTCCCGACGGGTGGGGATAGCTAACGTCCCGACGGGAGGAGATAGCTAGCGTCCCGACAGGTGGGATAGCTAGCGTCCCGACGGATGGGGATAGCTAGCGTCCCTAAGGTTGGTGATGGGTTGCGTCCCGATGGCTGGTGATGTCTTGCGTCCCGATGGATCGTGAGGACTAGCGGCCCAACGGATGGCGATATCTGGCGTCCCAACTACTTATCGTCCTGATGATAACCTGCGTCCCAACTGATGACGCTACCCTGCGTCCTGACTGCTGATGATAGCTAGAGTCCCGATGCATCATTCTACCCACTGTCCCAACTGCTGGTGATTGTTAGCGTCCCAATGGATAATGCTACGCAGCGCCCAGATCCAAGCTGTTGGGACGAGAGTGGGGTCCCGACTTGTTGGGACAGGGTAGTTGTCCCGATGGCAGGAATAGAAGTTGGGACAACTTTGAAAAAAAAGTTATCGGGACGACATTCGATATAGTTTACGTCCCAACTTCTAAAGGGGTGGTTGTCCCGATTGCTTCCCAACTTATTTTGCTGCCTGGGTTCGAGTGTCCCAGTGTTCGAGTGTCCCAGTGTTCGAGTGTTCGAGTGTCCCAGTGTTCGAGTGTTCGAGTGTCCCAGTGTTCGAGTGTCCCAGTGTTCGAGTGTTCGAGTGT
>JBAGKJ011144416.1:0-10919 GCA_037179465.1 Phronima sedentaria | reverse complement strand
TGGTAAATATATACACATATTAATATGTATATATATATTATATATATATTTTCATTAGCCGAAATATTTTATTTTACTCACCTTGATAGTGTCAGCTCCCACCAAGACGTTTAGGCTATCCTCCGCACTCACAAATCCACAAAATAGACATTAGCACTTACATGGAGCACATTCCCACATGAAAACGCATTACTTTAACTGATTCAATGAACTATGAGTATGACTGATTCATTGAATTATATCCCGCTATTATATCATACACCCCAAACGTACAGCCAAAACACTACCACCCTGTCCCGATGTGAATGCTATAAATATATATATACATTTTTTTAAACTTTGTTTTAACTTTGAACTAACAAATTGTTTTAATCTTGAACTAAAGAGTAAGATCTGCCTTCCACAGCCAATCACAATCGCGCCCCAGTCTATTGTCAATTGTATTTTTAGTTTAAACGCTTCAAAGTGGGAAACCATCAATAACTTTGCTTATAGTAATAGGTAGATAAAAAAATTTATAGAAGTTCTCACAGATGTGCAAATGGACCGACATTGACTAACTTTGCAACAACGTTGTTACAGAGCACATCCCTGCCGGATCCACTCTACACACCTGTGTCTACTTCTTCGATGTGTACTCTAAAGCTCTACCCAGCACATTAGGATATTCCCTAACTGGACCCCTAGATCTCGTCACTGGCCCGCAATTGCGGTCTGAAAATTCTATATTTGTTATTGGTGTTACTATAGTTTCATTACCCTGAATTTCACTATTCGAGCCTCCTGTATTTTCACACAATTGTTTCTCAAAAATTAATCTTAGGTACCTAGTGTTACCCATTCTTATGCTTTTCGTCGAATTTAAGCATGTGTCTGCACGTTCACGGATTCGATTCAATAATTCCCCAGTATTGCTACTGATGATTACCTCTGTTATTGGCACATTCGGTGTTTTCTGCACCTCATTTATGTTTTTAGAACTATCTTCTTCTCCTTCAACACTTTCCCGACTTACAATGTCATCTAAACTTCTAATCGTAAATTGCCAATCGCCCTCCAAATCGTCTAAAAATTTGTTTGTAGTTAACAACCGATCCATTAGTTCATTAAAACTAAGGGAATCGAATGAATAAAGATTTATATCTTCCTGTTCAAGCCTTAAATCAGTTCCATAGAAATATTGGTTTCGCCTATGAATTTGTTCCAATGACCTACTCCTTCTTATAGGTGAAATATCACTGTCTGGAACTTGAACTTTTTTAATTTTCTGAATTTTTGGTGTAGATGTCCATGCATCCACATAGTGTCTCGGAGGCAAAGACACAGCTTCAGAACAATGAAGACTCTCCAATGGTGTTGAAAATGCCTGAGTATGAGTGTTTGTCATTAACTGTGCATCTGTACCACTGCCCTCGTTTTCCAAAAAGGCCTGGTCTAATGCAGATACTGAACCCAATGCTTTGAATTTTAGTATGTTCCTACTCGTTCCAATTTCATCATTTGTATTCCTATGCGGCGGCAACAAATTCTTATTTAAACCTCCCACAAACCCTGGATCATCAAGAGAGACACCATCTAAGTTGTTGGAATATCTACCTGCTTCTTGGGTAACTTGGGAAAATTCCTTAAAATCGTTAGAACTTTTACTTGAAACTTTATGTTCTTCAAATCCTTCAAAATCGTTAGAACTTTTACTTGAAACTTTATGTTCTTGTAAAGAAAGCTGTTGGTGTGTAGTATCAACTTTTACTTCTTGGGCTAAGTCCATAGAATTGTCACTACTCGTCATACAGGTCCCGCTAGAAGAGTCCCCCTGGATTAACTTCAACCCCCGGCATCGAGAGTGGTTAGCATATACTCGAGTGCATGGAGGGATCCGCGAATCCAAAGAGAGTTCCTCATCAGTCCCAGATATGGAAGTAGAGTCTTGTATTGTAACTAGTCTCTGCAATGATCCAGGATGATCCATTTTATCTTCAGATATACTTAGCTGACTTGCATCTGAACTTTGGCTATCTCCTGGCCTTCCACCATTCTCCGAAATTTGACTTGGTTGATCAGTAAGATTCTTAAGGTATAAAGGAGTCTGTATGAACGGCTTCACTTGCTTATAATGAACCCTAACTTCTTCATATGGATGGCACACTCTCTTAACTATATATGTTACATCATTTCCTCTAACCAGAATCACCTTGAATGGCCCTTCATACCTGGGCAGTAACTTATGAGATACCATCCTACCTACTCGTTGAATCTTGCGCAATAATAATTGTCCTACTTTATAGGGTGCAAATTTCGGGTGACCTTGCTTCCAGTCTTCTTGCATTTCCTGATCCACTGGTATCCTCCCACAGTATGTATGAGGTACCTTCATTATCAACTCTGAAGGAGACATTTTAATTTGAGAATGTTTTGTGGAATTATACAATATGATCATGCGGGGTAATGCTTCTTCCCAATTTTCGTTCTCTCGCTGAGTACCCTTGAGCATCTGTGTGATTGTACGGTTACAACGTTCCACACATCCATTCGAAGATGCCATATATGGTGTAGAAAATATATGTTCTACACCATATTCAGTCAACATCTCGTTGAATACCTCAGCACGGAATTCAGGTCCATTATCTGATAAGACCCTACTTGGCATTTTTGGGAGCGTAGCTAAAATTTGCTCTTTAAATGCCCTAGCGACTGTTGATGCCTGCTTATTCCTGATAGGTACTGCTCTCAACCATTTAGAAAAGTGGTCTACAGCTACTAATATTGCAACTTTTCCCGAAGAAGTAACTGGCATTTGCATCAAATCAACAGTCAACAGCTCGAAGGGACTTTTGGCTTGTATTCTTTTGGTAGGAGGAAAAATATTCTGGTTCGAAACTTTGTATGCTTGGCAATGATGGCATGATTTACATATATCCCTAGTAATCTTGTCTATGGCAGGATGCCAAAACTGTTGTTGAACCATATGCAACAGTTTCATGACTCCTATATGCCCTATTTCAGTATGTGTCTGAAAAATTATTTTGACTATTAGGTTGAATGGCAAGACTATTGAAGTAAAATCTTGGGTTCTTCTTATGAGTAAACCATCTACAATACTCAATTGGCTGTGATAACTTTTATATTGCTTGAAGAACCTCTCACTCCATGTAGTGATCCTCAAATTCTTTTGCAATTTAGATTTAAGTCTTCGAATAGCATGATCCCCATCCTGAATAAATCGAAAATCCTCGCCATTGTTTATTTTATAATTGATAGGAACTACTCTATCCAAGTTGGAAGCTTCTGACTCCACTTCGCTCACACTCGATGATGAAAATGTTTGAACATGTCCTATAAATCCAGTGTCCTGCCTTTTACCAAAATCTTTCAATGGATATATAACATCTTCACCTTCCATCTTACAAGCAAGCATTATATTCTGTTCAAAGTCCATGATAATCTGATTAATTTCTATCAGATTTGCACCTAAGAGTGCACAAGAGGGCAATGCCCCATCCTCTATAACAGCGAATGGAATAAAGTGTCCGAATTTCATCCCTAACAATCCTAGTCTCAGGTTCACGATTTTCAAAATGCTGACCCTTGAACCTCCAAATCCCGCAATATCTTCTATTGGAGATTCATCAACTATCTCAACATCGGAGGAGTCTTTAATAGCGTTCCATAATGATTCCGTAATCAAACTAATTTGAGCACCTGAATCTAATATGGCACAAAACCGTGTTCCTTCCACTTCAAATACATACCTACAAAACATTGAAGGGTCATGAGCATGGTTGCAAAGCACTTCCTTCTCATAATTAGCAGTAACTACATTTATCTCATTTACTGGATCTGACTCTGACTGGCGCACTTCTCCATCATTTGCCGTGGATATCATGAAGTTCATGCATTTTCTATCCACATCCGGTTTATAATCCTTTCGGATACATCTGACTGGGTTGTAATGTATATTTGCAAGGCACTGTAGATGTATATTTGCTATCGAATCTGAATTCTCAGACAATCTGTACATAACTGGCGAGGGCATACCATAATGAACCATGATAGTTACGTTAAAGACATCCGCGGCAACAAGCAGTAATTCTTCTCTAGGCAGGACGCCATCATATCGCATCGCTCTCAATGACCTCCTAGAATCCCTGTCCAGTTTCACCTTATATTTCGTCGGATTTGCTATAAGTGTTTCTACTAACACATTTCTCAGCTCCAACGATGTTTCAGGTACTTCTACTAAAATATCACTTGCATCAAGAGTTTCCTGCAACACCACTAATAATGAATCAAAGAGAGAGTTTCCTCCGCCTGGTACCAACTCCATTACCTTAAGTTCCTTCGGCAACTGACTTATCTTAGCATCCTCATCATCAGACCTATCCTTACATCTCTGTATTATCCTTGACATCCCGTCTGCTGCCTGATTCTCTGAACCTGGTTTATACCGGATTGTATAATTATAATCTTCTAACTCACTAACAGTTCTCATGAGTCGGGAATTCTCCCGAGACATATTGTATAAATGAAGCAGAGGCTTATGATCAGTATAAATAATAAAATGTATGCCAAATAAAAAACATCTCATATTCTTTACTCCCCACCTTAATGCCAGTAGCTCTCGTTCTATTGAAGAATAGGCTTGCTCTGTTTTGGAAAAGGCTACCGACGTATATGCAATGGGGCGGTGCTCACCTCTCTGCATTTGCATAAGGCATGCACCTGCGCCAACCGCTGAGGCGTCCACATATAATTCGAGTGGAGCTGCACTCGGGCTGCGATCCGGAAAGGCTAAACTTGTTTCCCTAGCTAACTCATCCTTCAATTTCTCAAATGCAAAATTCATCTCCTCATTCCATTCGAGCTTCCTTCTTTTTGCTCCCCCAGTCAATAATGTCAACGGTCTTGCTATTGTAGAAAAGTTATCTATGAATTTGCGTTGAAAGTTGGCAGTGCCTAAGAACTGACGTAATTGAGTTACATTTTCAGGTTTTGGGTAGTTACGTATTTTTTCTATAAATTGGGGTGATTTGCGAATCCCTTGTTCATTGATAATATGGCCTAAAAATTTAACTTCATCTTTGAAAAAGTTACATTTTGAAACTTGAATTTTGATTCCGTTTAGTTTAAGGGTATTTAAAACTTTCTGAAGTAATTCTAAGTGTTCTTCAAAACTTGAAGACATTACCAAGATATCGTCTTGGTAAACAATTATCCTTTTGGTTGAGAATTCTGACAAAATTTCCATCATGTTTCGTTGAAATTGAAGGCCGCTGTTGCGGAGTCCAAACGGTAATCTTTTGAATTGAAACTGATTTGTGTATGTGCTGAAAGCTGTGTATTTGCGACTGTCTGGATCTATAGGTATTTGATAGTATCCCTTTACTAAATCTATTGTAGAGAGAAACTTAACATCATGTGCACTATAAATTGAGTCTATCAAATTTGGAATTGGAAAATTGATATGCTTCGTAACTTGGTTCACCTTCCTATAATCTATACAAAGCCTTAGTGACCCATCAGGCTTCCTGACCGGGACCACTGGAGACGACCAATTTGAGTTAGATTTCTCTATAATATCCATGCTCTCTAGAACTTCACACTGCTTATCAATCTCTTGGTTAATTGGCTCCGTGAATCTGCGTGGACGTTGCCAAATTGGAGAGTAATTTGTTAACTCAATTTTGTGAGGAGAGACCTTTGCCTTTCCTATGTCATATTCTCCCTCACAGAGCACAGCCTTAACGTTTGTTAACATTTCAACTACCTTTTTCCTTTGATCTTCAGGCAGATGGTCTAATTTTATTTTACCTTTAAGATCCGCTAACTTAGTCACGTCCTCTGCTTCTTCTTCTACATCCAGTTCTATGATAGAATTAATAACCCCAATCATTTCACCTTTCCTAACTTTCAACCCACCTGATATTTCTCCTTCCTTTTTCTTAACAAAAACCTTTCCTTTCTGATCACTTAGACCCATTATCCCCTCAACTGCCACAAGTTTCTTGTTACTGCACTTTCCCTCAAATAGGAAGTTGATTTCATTTGTATCAGTTGGGTTTGGCACTTTAAATTCGTACTCTACTTCAGAAGAGGAATTGTTGTCATCAATCTGCTTGGTTTCAGTTGCAAACACCTTTACATTATTATAACTTATTTGCTGAATATCCCCAGACTGTGGTTGCACAATTATCGACATTTTTCCATTATTCTCTATCGGGATAGTAAGTTTGCGATTTGCTAAATCTAGAATTAACCTATTTGTCCTTAGAAATTTCAGGCCTAGAATCATTGGATATCGTGTGGAGGTATTTGGAACTATTTTGAAATCTGTTAATTTAACCTTCACTCCATACAAAGTAACTACTTGGTCCGGAGAACTTACTGCAAAAATTTCTTTACCTCCCACTCCTGTCAACTTACAAACATCATTAGTATTTATAGGAATTCCAGCCTGGTCAACCACGGCTTGTTGTACAACGTTGTCAACCGCCCCTGTATCAACCAGAGCTGGGACTTCCAAACCATGTATGTTAACTTTAATAATCATCAATTGGACAGGTAAGAGTCTTGTGAGATTTATATCATATTCTGCAATCTCTTTCTGAATGGGAATATCATCACATTTAATATGCTCTATACTGTTTGATTCATCGATTTGTAAATCCCCTGAGTGATCTCCGATAAAATGATGGTTACCTTCAACTACTATATCCACATTTTCGGCCGGTTGGGAATCATTAGCACATTCCTTTCCTTGTTCACTACTCTCTCTCTTTTCCACCAGTCTGGTAGTTTGAAACTCATCATCTTCAGGATCCACCGTTAAAGGTGAAAACCTATTCCTAGTGAAGTGATTAGGAGGGTTATTATTAGCTCTGGAATTACCCCCACTCCGTCCAGAGCTCTTCAGTTTGACGACCTATTCATATTCTTAGATTTGACCTTTCTTGCATCTGATGGAGGTCTGTCATTTTGAATGTCATCACTCTTCCCTTGGGTATATCTGTTATAAAAACACTTCTGAACCGAATGTCCAGGCTTACCACAAATTAAGCATAATCCCAATCTCGTTCTACAATCATTGAAATGGTGTCCATATTTATTACAAAACGTGCATGTAGGTTTGGACTCTATACGTTGTTGATTGAAGTTCCTATTTCTAAATTCAGGACGCGGTTCAGGTGCTTGATATTTCACATAATTGTTAGAGTAATGAACTTTATCTGGATATGTTTGATTCCAGTAATTTCTCTGGTGACGCTCATTAACTTTATCTCTATTTTGCTGGAAATTAACTGAAATTTCTTTAGGGATTTCACTTGGCACCTCGCTCTTATTCTGCTTTACTTTTAACTCCGACAATCTTGCATATTTCTGTATCTGGTCCCAGCCGAGTTTCATATCTATAACCTTAGCGGATAGAACTTTGTCTTCTATCATTTTCCTAAAATCCTTAGGGGCGAACTCCATGAGTTTATCTCTCAGGGTAGAACTAACCCTGATTTTATCATCTGTTAATTTTGGATAGGCCCTACGAAATTGGATTTCAAGCCTATTACTAAATAAATATAAGTTCTCCTCGATTTTAGGTTTCATTTTATGGAAATTTTCTTTTGATTTTTTTTTCGAGACTGTTTCATATCTTTCTCCAGTAGCATTAATCTCCGTTTCATCGCTCGGTAAGACTCCTTGAGACCTTTCATAGATAACAAAGTTTCCAAAGTGTCACCCGATAAATGTTTTTCCAGCTCATTTATCCAATATGATTCATCCCCTTTAAGATTATTTTCACAGTGCCTTTCGAATTTTAATAAGTATTCCTCGAGAGATTCCAAATCCGGGTCATATTTTTCCAGCTTTGGAGTTTGACGTGTATCTAGTTTATCCAAGACCTTCAGCCACTGCTTATCGGAATTCTTCAATCCCTTTTTCCTAGATTTATTTTTAGGACTTTGTGTACACCTAGGTAGCTTAAGTTTTGGTTTTATGTTTTCTTCTGAAGAATCACTCGAATCTATACCTGTAACAGAGTCCGATATCTCGTCATTTTCCATGCTTCTGTGTGGGCTCTGATCTGACGATTCCTCTCCCTTTTGCTCATTGTCCTTTAAAACTTTGTCGTCTAATAGATTACCTTCGGCCTTCTTATTCGTGTTTGTGGCAATAATTTTATCTAATAAATCCCTTAGTTCAATCAATTGCTCCTGTGATGCCCCCATCAGTTCACTGATCTTGTTACTCTCCATAATGTGAAGTAACTTGCCCGGAGTATGGACTTGCTCCTTTTTATCAGTACTATCACTGATAACTTGCTTGTCTGATTCCTCAGCCATTGCAAAATCCACTCCAAAGCAACGACTACAGAGAAGCTCGGAACAAAATGTTTATATAAAAAAATGTAAAATTAACACTTCACACAACAACCGATCCTGGTCATGGCACCATTAATTTTAAGTCTATGTAATGGTAGCTCAACCCCAAATACGAATATTAAGGAACTAAGACACCCAAGACACAGACCTTGTGAAGAAGTGCTAAGTAATAAACTAAACTCGAATGAGAATAATGATAATTATCAAGGGGCTTACAATATGGCTATAAGTGACAGTAAGCAGATGATAATGGAGTAGAAGTGATTAAGTTCAATTTTATTAAGCTTTCAATGGACCCACAATTATATAATGGATAATCTTCTGAATATACTCAAAATACTTGTCTAGTCCAGCTTGGTTCAAGTGCACACTGTCCCTATATAAATCTTTATTGTCTAACCGTTGAGGGCCAGCAATCATTAACAAATGGTCCTTCAGTTTAAGGCGCTTTAGAAAGTTATTGATAGCTACTCTGCGTTTATGATAGTCGTCACCAGTAGGACAACCCCAGCGATTGTTGGCACTATAAAACCTAGCTTCTACTTGAGACGAAACAATGACTGCCTGTGGAAACAAATCTTTTATTTTTGTGTAAAATTCCCTAGCCTTTTCGTAAATTTGTTCGTTGGTAACCTCGTTTTTTATAGCATTCCCAGCAAGGACAACAATGACAACGTCGGGACTGTACTTTCCGAGTGCTTCAAATAATGCGGGATTATTTAGATATGAACTATAATCGGCTCCTCGCCTAAAGAAATACTGAAATTCAATATTTCTGTTTTCAATAATCAACTCAGTTACTCCCAGATCCTTAAGATCAGCAACGTAACTGTGTCCAATAATAAGCACCTTCATATGGGAAAAGTGTCCGCGAAATACTAATGTGTTGAGAATTTAAACGAAATGTTTCCTTGTGAGTACCAAGGACAGACACACGCTAGTGCAAGCTAACGTTTATCAAGTGGAAATTTTGACAAATGAAGAAACTTATAACTTGAACTTCCTTTATAATAAATGAGAACTAATATCCTAGTCAAAATTTAAAGGAGTTCAAAGTTTAAACAATACAATGTTATTTTGATATAAAATGCGAAAATTATGATAGTAAAATTTGACGAGCTCCCGAATTAACAATTCAGAACTCAATTCACCAATAAAGGTTAGATGTTGTGAAAATAACTATGCAATTGACTTTATAACTATTGTAGTTATAATTGTGGATGGATAAATTATCGTGAAAATAAAGAATTGCTACACCTGGAGATCTAACGTTTTACCAATTTATGGATTTAAAGTTTGACCTAAAAGTATGGATAAATATTTTCTTAAATTTGTGACTTGGGAACTACACCAGCTTTCAATACTACGTGCAATAGTCAGAGGCCGCACTCGGATACCACCAGTGAACACGCCTACACACAGACTGAAAACAACAGCAATACAATAATCAATATGGGTACTCGCCGCTCCTCTCTCTCATCAGGGTTAATAAATCAGTTCTGTATCTTCCTATCTTCCTTTATATACAGCACTTCAACAGACATAAAGCATTCACAAATCCAAGTAAGTTTAGGAATCCGAGCTTCCTGAAAAGTGTTACATTCTAAATATTTATGCAACCAGATTAAATTCAAGTTATATACACTATTATTTCCAAGTTATATACACTAATGAATACACTCAACGTACATATTAAAATTTTACAAACAACTTATGATTATTTACATTTAATAAAAGTAAATATAAATTAAAATGCCATGGTTACTAACCCTGAAGTCTGGCACGAGTGACAGACCATGGACGTAATTTCTTTGGGGTTATATGGAGTTGTATTTAATGTGATTTTATAAAACAGGACAATATATTTATATGTGATCTTCAGCCACAGTGCCTCACGGCCCTTCTTCTAAGTGGCACTTAGTTGCAGATAAACAATAATGTTGATGATGTATGTTTTTAATTTATGCTTTGCGTTTATATAAATTACTTGATTATTAAGCTCTTATGAACATATTTAATTTACCACTAAAACCTGCACATGGGGAAAAAGAGAATTAGTTATGTGAAACAAAAGTTGCACCATAACATCATCTCCCCCCCCAGTGCATGATTTACAAAATAATGCACTAAAATTTAGGGGCATATGAATGTTCGTAGACGCCCAAAATCTTATCACCATACCATAATCAGGGCCAGTATTTTACCATGCATGAGTTAAGTTATTAAATGTTATTTAAACATTAATTTTACGGTTAACACATATAATATTTTTTTTCTTCGAAAATCCTATTTTCAATAACATAATACATTATTATAACAATAGAACATATTTACATCTATGATTTTTATACCTGTTAGGACCTACTATATCATAATCATCAACATCAACTAGGGTTTATATTGAGCTATATCTCACTTTCCAGTTGGCAACCGTATTACAGATCATTTTCATTTCCATAAAATCAACACATCAAGCATATATCTTGCCAATGTTCCTTTTTATATGATATAAATATATCAAATTTATTTGGTAAATATATACACATA
>JBAGKJ011133306.1:0-10958 GCA_037179465.1 Phronima sedentaria | reverse complement strand
ATATATATATATATATATCACCTTTTATGACCAAAAAAAATTTCGACCCCCCCAAAAAAATCATGTTTTCCGAACAAAAATAAAACAACTTTTACTCCTGGTAGTTTTTCGATATCTGCCCTAGCTTTTGAGATATTGAAGTTTTTATTACCGGTTAGTGCATAAGTGCGCCCTCGTTCGCTCGGGTTCTGAATTATTAGGTCAGCGCAGCCGTGCACATTCTGCTCTATAGACATTCATCGTAACAGAGTGCATATGTGCGCTCACATGGGTGCGAACTCGCTCGCTCGTGTTCTGATGTATTAGGTCAGTGCACCCGTGCACATTCTGCTCTATAGACATTCATCGTTACAAATTCATCGTTATATATCAGAAACTAAGACAGATATTGAAAAACACACAGGAGTTGAAGTTGTTTTGTTTTTGATATTGGTTCAGAATGCATATAAATTTTTTTTAAACAAAAAAACAGTAAGTTTTTTTTGGTCACTATAGAAGGATTTTTTTCTTCCTTTTTTTCGCTTTTTTTTCATCGAAAACATGTTTTTACATGTTTTGGATCATTTTGGGACGAAAAAAAGTTGGGTGTCCAAAAATCGACTAGTGGGGGGGGGTCTCTGCAAGTCGGTCTCTGCAACCAAAATTTCTATCTTAATGAACATTACTATTAATAAATCAAATAAATGTTGATAATCCTAAAACACCACCTACCTATGTAGCCATAGAGTAACAGTGTTGTACGCAACACCTAACTCAGAAGCTATTTCCCTGGCACTTTTACCAGCTCTGTGCAGGCCGACGATCTGGCCACGCGCAGCTATACGTCGTCGCTCGCAAGCCGATTTATCCACACCGAAGTTCATCCTAAAATATTATTTAAATATATACACACATACAAATATATTGAAATGAATAACCTGGTGACACTTCAAACACACCGGTAAATCTAAACATATAGCGACTAATTGTAGCCTTATTTGAGAAATTAAGTGCTCTTAGGCTCACACTAAAATTCTACTGGATGAAAATCTATGATAACAAGATAGCTGGGCTATTCAAATTCACGCCAAAACTCTTGAATAAAAAGTTCTAATTCCCAATCTACTTAGTGCCTTAGTCGAAATACTGATAAATTGCTTCAGTTTCTACTTCAGAACGTTGCAAGACCGATTAGTTCCTAATTTCATCAATTTCGGATGAAAATCATGTGCACAGTATTTTGACCAAACGTGCTGGGGGGAGGGGTTGGGAGGTGGTACGGAAAAATCATCTTTGGTTTCGTGCTTTGTCTTCAGGAAAATGGAAAACTCGTTAGTTCAGAGTTTAATCAAAATACGATGAAAACAAAAAAAAAATAGATTTTGCCCTCCCCCCCCCCACCGAGTGGGGAGAGGGGCTGTAATATTGGAAAAATAGCTTTAGATTTGACTCCAGGGCACTGAAAAACCCAGGACACTGAAAAACCATTCGCACGATATTTTGACCCCCCCCCCCACAAAGTGGGGTGGTTGGGGGGAGGGGTGTTCGTACGGGAAAATTATCTTTTATTTCGTCTTCACGATACTGGAAAATATGTTAGTTCCAAGTAATATCAAAATCAGATGAAAACAAAATATTCAAGATTTTGGTCTCCCCCCCCCCCCACCGGCGGCATTGAGAAAATAGCTTCTGATTTTACCTCAGGACACTGCAAAACCCTTTAGTTCTGAATTTAATGAAATTCGGATAAAACCAATTTTTACGATATTTTCATACCCCCCCCCCCCATAATTTAGGGAGGAGGGGTTCATTACCCTAAAAAACCCTTTAATTCAGAGTTTCATAAAAATCTGATGAAAGCAACAAATGAAATTTTGCTCATCCCTCCGCCCCCACCGATTGGGGCCCCACATAGTGGGGGGGTTGGTTCGTACGAAAAAAATTATCTTCAGTTTTGTCTTCAGGACTCTCGAAAACCTTTTAGTTTCGAGTTTTGTCAAAATCTGATTAAAACATCAAATTCGATATTTCCCCCACTCACCCCCCCCCCCCTGCCTCACCCAGTGCGAAGGGAGGGTGAAATATTGAAAAAATAGCTTCAGATTTGACTTCAGGACACTGCAAAACTCTAGTTCTAAATTTCATCAAATTCGGATGAAAACCATTTTAACGATATTTTGAAAATGGTTTTCAAACCATTTTGCACGGTCATACGGGATAAGACCCTTCAGATTAGTCTTTAGGACACCGTAAAACCATATGGTTCAGAGTTTCATCAAAATCAGATGAAGACCAAAAATTCAAGCTTTTGCCCCCCCTTCACCGAGTGGGGGGAGGGGGGGGGGCTGACGGCACCCAATTTGAATTTTTCAAATATTTTTTTCATTGGTCAAGTTCTATTACTAACCCCCATGTTTGAACTGAATTTGGTAGCTCTTAGTCAAAAATAGAAAAATTTGACTATTTTGTTATGGTGTTTCTGTTTATTTGAAAGAAGGGGGGGGGGGGAGGGTTGGAAGCCGCCTTTCAAAAAAATTCAAAAAGTTATTCCGATTTATTCACCTAACAAACATGCATGCCAAATTTGAACACGATAGGAGCAATAGAAATATGTCAAAGGCCGGAAGATATGTGTGGTTACAGACAGAATGACTGACCCATTGACAGAAAGTTGAAAACAATATACGCTCCGCAAAGCCTTCGGCTCTGCGGTCGTATAAAAACATCTATTCGTTGTAACATAAACAGGTAGATGTGATTTAAGCCAGTAGTCTGATAGCACTTAACACAAATAGGTAGTGAAACACTAAGACTCTTGATCGTCTCAACTATAGGACGGCGAAATATGATCAGAGAATACGAGTAAACTATAGTTCTGAAAAAAAATTATACCTTACCTAAAGCCCATGAAAAACCCATAAACTTTCCCAATAAACGACAGTCTATGACGTTAAGAGATTGTGAGTGCTTCATGATAAAGATCTTCTTCAGTTACACAGTTCTATTTAATCGGTGCAACAAAATCATATCCGAAACTACTAAACTAAGATTAGGGCCACCACATATGCGGAAAACCGCGTTTAGTCGGTCTGGATTTTTTGTGAGTTTGCGTAAATAGTTTTGCGCCAAGCTTTCAAACTTTTATTGCTTTATGCCGTCACTGTTTTAATTAATTAATTTAGTTCCACTTTGGAAGTAATTAAAATAAAAGCCTAGAGTTTTTTTAGACAGTCGTTACCGGATTAAGGCTATGGTGAATGTGAGTGGATCATAGATAAATAGGGCAGTATTTCATAGCTCCCCATCGGATAACAGTGCCTGGTGTTCATTCCTGCGAAAAGTCTATTTATACAACGTATTTTGGGTATTTAATGTGTGAAGAATTCGTAAGTTTGGAATTTGTGAGAATTACTAATTCGTACTCGTGATTGGATAAGTATCTGCAGGCGGTTAATGTGAGCTTTAGTGAGAGCGACTACGTTTAGCTCTGGAAAAACCTCTACAGCAACGAGTATTTCGTTTTACTTGAAGTCTCAAATCAGGAGTTACAATTTACAAAGTTGCAAGGTAAGATAGGAAACTACTTGTATGACAGAATATTTGGGCTGCTAAATCACAGATTACAGGAGGTTTAAATTCTACAATATATAGTTCGGCACAAGCAAAATGGTTGATCATACCTACAGAAACTATTATATATACATCGAGGAAAAGAGGCATAGCCGGTTATACGACGTTTGGAGGTATTAAATGAGTGCGCTAAATAACTTAACTGTTCTCAATCTTAGGATTTTTAGTTTTTGTTGTGTTTAAGTTCTTACTTACGATATCCGCTTCTCTATGTTAGGTTAAGTTGTTTAAATTAAATAAATTTGTATTATTTTTCTATATTTATCCACCACATGAATTCATGGTATTATTGCTTGTTCCATGATTTTTAGACCACACATTTTAACTCTTGCATTCTCCAAATATATTCGAAATACTAATTTTAAAGAAACCATAGCACCGCACAATTGCTCCGCCCCCCATGCCCCCTTATCACAGTGCCTGGTCAAACGGGGCGCACCACATTTCATCCCAGAGACACGCCACGAAGCACCCACACGGACCATATTTCCTTACGCATTTTTACTGAATATGCTTTAAGAAGCGTAAAACCCATTATTGAAAGTCACAGCACCGCATAGATGCCCAACCCCCATGCCCCTGGAGCACAGTGCCCCCAGAGACACGACACGAGACACCCACACGGACCGCAAGTTCTCCTATACTCTTAAAGCCGAAAAAAAACTAACTTAGCAGGTAGTTTCTAAACCAATTTTTAAATATATTTAAATTTGGCGATTCTCTAATATTAGTAGGGATTTCGTTCCGAATTTTTGAGCTCTGATACTGAATTAATGTTTGTGGTAAGCTCAGTCTTTGGAATTGCGGCATAAGACTTTATTGAGCGTGTAGGGCATGTAGACACTGTAAATAATTCTTGTTTTTTTGGTCTCCCTAAACATATGCACTCCAAAATTGAAAGTATACATTTCTTGAAGTTTCAAAATTCTAGTTGATTTGAAAAGTTCTTTAGTGTGATAATAGAAAGATTTCTTGTTGATTATTCGAAAAAGTTTTTTTTAGAAGAATGATTAAACTATTTAGGTGAGTAGCATGCGTGGCTCCCCAAACAAGCTTAAAGTAATTTAGACAAGGAAAAATAAGTGAAATGAGGCTGCTGCGGGTTTGGTAGCTCGGTTACGTCCTAGTGACAGACTTGCAGAGGCCCTCCCATACCCGATTTTTATGCACCCAACTTTTTTGTTCCGAATCGCCCCAAAATGCACCAAAACGTTTAAAAACATGTTTAGAATAAAAAAAGCAAAGAAAAATTCATCTTATACCAAAAAAGAAACAAATTTTCTACCAGAAACTTTTTCTGTCAAAAAAAGTTTTTTTATGACTTTCTAATGGAAAATCAAAAATAACACTTTTTACTCCTGGTTTTTTTTCAATATCTGTCTTAGTTTTTGGTTTATAGGGCAGAATGTGTAACGTTGAATGTTGATAAGGCACAATGTGCACGGAGCTATGACCCAATCGTTCAGAACCCGAGTGAGCAAGGGTGCACCTATGCGAGCGCACACATGCACTGTGTAGCGATGAATTTGTATAGGGCAGAATGTGTAACTGAGCTAGAATCCAATAATTCAGAATCCGAGCGAGCGAGGGCGCTCCTATGTTAGCGCACATATGCACTGTGTAACAATGAATGTGTATAAGGCAGAATATGTAACTGAGAGCTAGGATCCAATCGTTCAGAACCCGAGCGAGCGAAGCGAGCGAAGGCGAACGTATGCACTAACCGGACATAAAAACTTTAATATCTCTTAAACTAAGGCAGATATCGAAAAAAATTCAATAGTAAAAAGTGTTATTTTTGATTTTCCATTAGAAAACTCAAAAAAATCTTAAGAAAAACATTTTTTGGGGGGTAAAAATTTTTTTCGAAAAACTTTACTAAGTTTTTTTGGTCATATAAGGTGAAAAATAATTTTCTTTTGTTTTTTTTCAACTGTAAACATGTTTTAAACGTTTTGGTGCATCTTGGGGCGATTCGGAGCAAAAAAGTTTATGCACAAAAATCTGGTAGGGGGGGGGGGGGCGGTTGTGCAAGTCCCCCCCCCCCCCCCCCCCCCCCCCCCCCTCTGCAAGTCAGTCTTCAGGAAATTACCTTGGTAGTCAGATAATTTTCATTTCTAAATTAAACTCCAATGGACTTGAAGACCTCCTAAGAAGTTTTGGCTGTATGCGCATCAAACTTCAAGATTTGGTCTATGGCTACACAAAGTCATCACGGGCCCTCTCATCCAATTTTTTCCCATCAATTTCAATAGGTAATAAGTTTGTAATATTTAAATTAGCCTGCATCATAAAAGTTTTTTCAATATCTAGGGACAAGAAATTTGGGCATTTTCCTAGATGGTGCAAGTGGATCCTCCACCCGCCCCCAAGAAAAATGACTATATAATTTTTTTTTTGTTTTAGAGTAAGTTTGACTATTTTGAGTCGAATGAGATAACATTTTTGTTTCAACCCAAAAAAAAGTTAGAACATTTTTTCTAAAATTTCTCGACCAAAAGTGTCAGTGGGGAGGGGGGGAGGTTCCATCCCCCCCAGACCCCCCCCCCCACTGGGGCACCGCCCCAGACCTCTCTTCTGAATTATTGGGTCCCAGCTTCGTTACACATTCTGCCTTATACACAGTACATACGTGCGCTCGCATGGGTGCGACCTCACTCGCCGCTCGCTCGGGTTCTGAATTATTGGATCCTAGCTCTGTTACACATTCTGCCCTATACACGTTCATCGTTCCACATTGTGCTTTTTAACTCGAAAACTAGGGCAGATATCGAAAAACGACCAGGAGTTAAACTTGTCATTTTTGATTTTCCATAGGAAAACCTGAAAAAAAATTTGTGTCAAAATTTTTTCTAAAATTTTTTCAAAAACTTTTCCAAGTTTTGTTTTGGTTGAAAAAAAAGTTTATCTCATTCGACTCCAAATGGTCTGGAACGTACTGTAAAAGAAAAAAAATGATATGGTAAAATAAAAATAAATAAAAAATGAAATCGAGCTTGCTAAGTTTTGCAATTAAATATCATGAATATTTATAAATACATCCAGTTAAAAGATGTAAGCTTATCTTAAAAGATTGTAGAGATCTTCCTCACTTTCGTCCCAATAAGTTTTTTCCTTAGCCTGGTAAGATTTTGAATTAGCTAGTGGTAAATTAATATAGTTGGGAGGTGGTCAGTTTGGTTATTAAGAACGACTCCACAAAAGTAAGAACTAATTTCGTTCAAACACATCTGATCCAGTAAAATAACTTTATGAGAATCTACATAAGGTATAGGAGTTGGCTGATTAATCGTTGGAAAAAAATGCATGGATCTCGTAGTTTTACTAAAATTCAAGTTGACCGTTCCCTCGGAGAGACCATCTATATTAAAGTCGCCTGCAAAAAAAAATGTTTTCTGTGGACATAGGTAGTGCTCATAATGTTTTCCACCAAAACAATATGACTTACAGCTGGTTCGTCATGCGGGCGGTAGACGCTACACACCACGACAGCTCCACTAACAGTTATAATTTCTATTGTGCAGATTTCAATGGTAGGTGAAGTAAAGGATATAGCATCAATTGATTGTTATGGTAGTGAACTTCGGACTAACAATGGCACTCCCCCAGACCTACCCGAAGAACGTTACACATGGTAAGAGCGTTAACCCTATATATGGGGGAATCAAAGTCTGTACTCCTAGTTTCGGCAACTATAAAAATTTCGGAAATGAATTCATATCGAGCGATACCAAAAAAAAGTTCAAGTTTGCATTTATGCTACGAATATTACAGTTTGGAATACATAAATCATTCAACTTTTTAGCTAATGATGCATTAAAGTTATAGATAAAGATAATTTCATAGTTAAATAAAATGGACCCGCAACCCCACCCCTCCAAAAAAATGTGCACTTAAAACAAATTACTTTTCCATATGTTATGGACATAAATAATAATAAAAAATCTTATTTCTGCTTCCTAATAGTTTTTGTGTGTCTGAAACTTTTACCAAAAAAAAGGAATTTCGGTTAGTTTCATCCGTAAATCTTCTGAAGTATGCAACTAAGTTGCATCCAGAATACCGCCCATCACCCCCTCTCCCCAAATAAACGCTCGAAACTCCCGACGTCTTCAATATTGATTTTTGGGCTCTGAAATATTTTACGATAGTATTTGTTCACGCGCTTATTAATGGTGGTGGTAGTTTTTTCTCCTGCCAGTAATCAACTATTTACGTCATAGTTTAAATTAACGCAAAGACAAATTTTTTGATAGGATTCTGAAATAATTATAATTTTTATGAAAATTCTCTGACCTTTCCAACGGTGTAATTGTTTTCTTTTTTTTTACATACAAGTATTTTAAAAGTATGGTCCTCGAAAGTTTTTAAAAATGGGGTTGGATATCAAGATATGGGTTTCAAATTTTAGTGTAGTTAGGGGCTGGTATGCGCCTCGCTTGCAGAGTTCTGAAGGATTGAATTATCGCAACCTATTTCCAGTAGCTATACAAGTTTGTGGATATACCTTTGAGTGTGTGTGGTGTCTCGTTCGCCTTTTTTCTATGCACAGTAACTATAAAGGTTAGTTAATGAATAAAGTGAGTGCATGCAGTGTCTCGCTCACATCCGGCTAGCTCAAACAACTTTGAATTATTACATCCCAGCACCTATGCACAGTAACAAAATATGTTGGTGCATTTGTCCGGTGAGTGCAGTGTCTCGCTAGCCTTCTGCTCACTAAAACAATCCTGAATTATTGCATCCTAGCACCTAAGCACAGTAACTATAGAGGTTAGTGCAGGTGCCCGGTGTTTTCAACACATCAAAAAGCCGATCACGAATTGAGATTTGCCCAATTTACTCAAAATTTGGAGGACGATAAATCCAGAACAAATTGTCGTGTGCAAAAAAAAATGACAATTATACCGTTGGAAACTTCAAAAAAATGAAAACCTTCACAATTATACGATTTTTAAAAACTAACCATAAAACTAGAAGTTTTTGCTAGTTTCAAACTATCAGTGTACTAGTTAACAAATACTCGGAGGAAAAAAGCTAATCTCACCATTAGAAAGCGCGTGAAAAATTCTAAATAAATATTTCTGTCTCGATATCAAATTTACAGTCATCAGAAGTTACGGCAATTGTTTGGTAGGCAAGGAGGGGGGTGGTTGCCTCATACAAACTACGATGGAGCCCAATTTGCCGACCTGCATTTGATAAACTTGGATGACAATTATAGGAAGAAGTAACTCGACTGAATGACATGATTGGTTCTATATAAAAGTCTCAAATTTTTATATATTGTGTTAACATAGATTTATCAAGACATTTCAGACTATTACAGAAATAATTTTTCATTTAATCTTTAGATTTTACAAAGAAGTTGCATTAACTATGGTAGTTGATGGGTTAACCCCTGGAAGTAATATTGAAACACTTGTCTCTTTGCTTGAAATGGCTAAAAAATTAAGTTTTAGTCGCATACTAGTTTAGCTAATTTAACCCATACCTCACAGACTATTTCTTGATGAAAACAATAGTTTATGCTATTCGATCCCAACCATAACATAACATAAACATATCACTGTAATGGTGAATATGAAAAAAACTAAATTCTGTTTCAGAACTACAAATACACACCCGAGATAATTTAAACAACACAATTAATAAACTGTTCACTATTATAGTTAACACACAAATTAAAAAATATAACAACATGGATAGAGTAAACACAACCTCTGGTAAAGAGTTGGTTGTTGCCATAAATAACACTCTACAAATTCGAAGGCGACCATATGCAACAAGTTAAATTTGGATTACACTTTTTCCATTAAAATTTGAAAAGCTATGAGAAACACAATGAATCTGTCGTCTAGTATGTCCATTGCGGAATCAATAGCCACGTAGATAATAATTTTATAAAACTATCTCTGAGATCCTCAAAGTGGTTCTGTTCAACTAATCTTACTGTGTTTGCTGATGAAAAGAACTTTAATTGCACTAAATCAATGATAGTGCATCTAAAGACAAAAATATAGGTCTTACTTAAAGAAATTTTTAGTAATATCAGCTAAGAAAACGTTGCACAGCGGGAAACCTGAGTTATTTTTAGTGACTGCTGTCGCGGGCTGCGATTTTAATCGTGATCGGACAATTGGGCTCCGAAAACATTTAGCCATAGTCCCTATATATCTGCATTGGGATTCCATGCCGGAGATTCTGTCGTTGTAGAAATAATGGTCCTAAAAAATTAGCCGCACTATAATTCGCCGTCACAGAAATCTCTGCCTGCCAATATGCCAATCTTTATTTTTTAACTTGTGTGCGAGGGTTTACGAATTCAGAACACTGTAGACCGAATGATTGAACATTTGCATTCATATATACCCCTATTGTTTTCCAAAACAAGTTGATAGAGCAGTGAGGTCTGTACTATACTTGGCAAATCCGACCTCCAGTTTCCTTACCGCCCTGAAAAAAACTGTTCAAAACTCCTTACGCTTTCAATATTGATTTCCGAGCTCATAATTTTTTTTTCTCGCGCTGTCTAATAGTGCTATCAGTTTTTTACTCCGACAACTAGTTAACAAATTGCTTGAAATGTATCAAAATTTCATTTTTTTTTGCTATGGATCTTATATTTGTCGCTTTTCTTTTAAAGTCACTCATAGTTAAAAAAAACGTTCGAATTCCAAGATGTTGATGAACATTTTCTAGAGTTGACATCAGCATCTTTAAATTTGAAATAGATATGAGCTAACCAGTCTTATGCAGCCACTGCCATAGTTCGTGAGTATAGGTGCTAAGATCCAATAATTCAGAACCAAGCAAGTGAGGCACATACCACTCATTCACCTGTTTTGTGCAGGCACCACTAATCGACATAGTTGCCTAGCATAGGTTGTACTGATTTAATAATTCTGAACCGAGCGAGGGAAGTGCATATCATGCACGGATCCTAACTGAAATTGATAAGAAATTCAATAACTTATTTTTTTTGTAAAAGATTTGAATTTGTTTTTTGAATTCTGCCCAAAAAATCTTGAGCAATTATTTTTGCTGAGAATCTGGGTCTGTCCTAGGTACCGGTTATGAGCCACCCCCCTCCCCCCACCAAAAAAAAATCACAAATCGCTGATGTCTTTAATATTGATGCTAGGGCCCTAAAAAGGTGCCCCAGTACTAATGTTTGGACCAACTTCCCGACGGTGCACAGTGACTCAAGTTCGTCAAAAAACGGCAATAATTGATGGCTGGCCCAACGTCGGCAAAGCCGACGTTGGGGCGAAAGCCCAAATTAAGGGGCTTCCGACGGATTCGAGTATTAAGCTAGAGTAACCTCGAATCCGTCGGAAGCCCGTTAA